>FAPJ01024098.1:0-10098 GCA_001485985.1 Heliconius ethilla aerotome | reverse complement strand
AAGTATTTTCTTTCCTTACAATAATTATGTATTTATTTATTTGCTATATAGTATGTATAAATGTATGATCCCTATATTTAAACTATGAGACTTAACCCATCTATATGCCAAATTTCAACTTTCTCAATCCAATACATTCGTTTGTGCCTTGTGTGTCAGGTAATCAGTTAATGGTAGTGTTTTTGGTAGGATGTTTAGAACCCACTAACAAACCTATGTACTCCTTTCCACCTTATTTACTAATCCAACAATTAATCCATAAGGTGTCCAAATCTTGATACCGTGTATTTGCAATTTCTAAATAGTGAACAGATGTGTAAGCACCTTGCACTTGCCATCTGCGCATGCGCATACGCAGACGACCGGGGGCATTCACTTATACACGTTATAGGTACGTCTCGTTAGTTATACCTTTGACCATTTCACTGTCTTGGATTATAATAAAAATATATGGATGAGGCCAGTCGGCACAAAGTGTAACTAACAGTCACACTAGCGATTTGTTGTAAGTTCGATCCCCACTCGAGAAAATGAAATAGGTATATATTTAAATTTATATTTCCATTTCATCGTTCTGGTGTCGAGGCAAAGCGTGATTTAATTTCCACCACTCAACACGCAATACCTGCAGAATTCGGCAGAAAGTGGGGAGCGGAGTGTTTTAACATTAAGCTGCTATGTGCGGGATATAGCGTGAAGCTGATGAAAAAATATGGATAATGTACCTATGGCACAGTGGTTGCGTGTCTTTTTTAAAGATCAGGTTGAACAAAAATGAAGCCTAAAACACATAAAAACACTGTTCAAAAGTAATGGAAAAACCTCCCCTGGATATGATCTTTAGATAAGTCTACGGTGAAAAGTAAGGAAAATTATCACACAACTCTCCGCTTCATGTTCTCCGCACAATGTGCAGGTGTTACAAAAATGCCACCCATCCAAATAAAATCCGAGTCACCACCACTTGACCCCATTGTCACAAAGGAAGTCGTCGACGCCGATGTAATCAGTTAATTGTTCTTATTACTTAAATGACTACGAGTAACTCTTATTTAAATATGCTATGTCAATTTCTATTGAAGTAATTTGTTAATGTACCTATATATGTTATGGTTTAGTGGTAATTAACATCAGTTCTAATAGATTCGATATGATAGTATCGATTAATTAATTGTTTCGGAGTATTTTTTTAATCTCTTCTTATTTTCTGCTAAAATCTATCTCTTTAAACTTTCACGCTGGATGCCGTTTACAGCAGGGTAGGCGATGGTGGTGGGTTCGATTCGGAGATAGTTGAATTAATTATTTTAATTAATTTATTATTTATGAAAAGAAGATAAATCGCGGGGTTGAGTCTCGTCAGTGTCCACCCAGCTTACTTCTTAAGATAAGCCCTAAACCGTTTCAAGGTTTCTAGGTCACTCAATAACTGACATTATTCTCGAGAATAATAAAATATTAACATCTTTCAAACGCTAACCTAATTTTGTAAGAAAGGAGCTAAAATTAACATACACACAGACCTACAGTTGCAGTGTTCTTAAACAATGCCATTGTTTCTTAATATTTCATGGTCACTTATTTAAGGTTAAGAAGTGATGAATTATTACGTTTTTTATTCTCGCTCTATCTAAAGATATATTGTTAAGACACTACGTTTTTCAGCCATTCTAGAGACATATTATATTTCTCTGCTGTTCTGTTTTCATTATGAGGCCGTCTTAGCACAGTGGCATTGTTGCAGTAATAAAGTGCGGTCAACCTGTCGTAGCCACCCTGAAGTTAGGTTTTCTATATTTTTGCGCATCGTTCACTCGGTAAGAAAATAATCGAAAGTAAGAAAAATTTTGATATCATATCTGCGCAGATATTTACAGCAAAGTTCAGGGCGGCCACGACTCGTTGACCGTACTGTAGAAATAAACAGGACGGTTGTACATATCATAGCTACGATTTTATTTTCATTTCTTCAAAACGCAGAATTGAGTTCTGTCACTCAACTCCGCCACGTAATGCCTCCAGAAATGTGCGGAAAGTGGAGAGCGGCTGTGCATTAATGGGACCAAAGTCTCTTATCACTTGGTTCCTAGGTCCCTCTGCCTACGTGTTATGTGCGGGATATAGCGTGAGGCTTACCAAAAATCCTCGCTGAGGCAATAAGACAAAGCGCGTCGTTCGGTTTCATCTCTGACGCGATAGAGGTGGAAAATGAAGAACGAAGTGTCTTAACTAGGCTACTGCAATAATTATGCAGAATACAGCATTAATTAAAATAAAATTTATCTGTACATAAATCTATGTATTTTTTGCAAAAGGAAACATGCCATTTTACATAATAAATAAAATATGTACTAAAATAAAGTGAATCCATTTTTTTAATCTACTTTCACCGTGACCAAAGCGAAGTTCACAAAAGGTTTTAATTATAACCTAACCCTATACGTCTGCGGCCATCATCTGTTACCCTGGAAAAAAAGTTTCATATTTTTCTTATTAAACATCTTTGCCCCGAAACCTGGTTATTATATTCGCGCGTGCACTTTTGAATTTTTGCTATACAATAAAAAAAATCGACACCGGTTTAAGAATTACACAAAGGGACCCTAATCTAACCCTCCTATTCGATCTCTCTTTCTTTTTTGATGGAAATGAAAAGAGACAACAGATGCTAGGGGCTGTTGTGCGCGCGCATCTGCCTCTTATACTATTAAAGTCATATGGAATTAAAATTTTCGTTTGATTCTCAGCCTTTAGTGAAGAAAATATAGCTGGTTTCTGGTTGCTTGTGTGGTATATCGCAGATGTTAAAAGCATTTCGGTATACAGCCCAGTGTTGTACTGAACGCCGTCACTCCGCCGGTAGGCTTCGTGGCGTGCGGACGTCTTCGCGTTGTATTCATATAGGCGTTTAATTTAATTAATAATAAAAATATTAATAAAACACGCGTCAAGTGTTAACGTGACTAAATAGAATCGTGACTGTGAAATGTATTGAGAGTTCTAGTTGTTGTTTTTTTTTACGACCTTTCTGGAAATCGTTCGGCCGTATAAATGATGGGTGTAAGTAGTTGTATGAGCCTCAGGCAGGCTAGGGGCTCCTGTCATTGTCCCGCGTGCCCTAGGGCTTCGGGCCATGGTGCTCCCATGCCACCCCAGACCTTGGTACTTCCACCAATGGCTCTGGAGCCCGAAACCACGCCAGTAAAAGACAAGAAAGGATCTAAAATGAAAGTCCTTAAGAAAATCAAGAAGAAAATTGGATTAGGTAAGCTTTGGAAAGCTTTTCTTTTTTTTGTTTTTAATCAGTGAAACGTGTGTATTAGTGTTTTATAGTCTGTGAAATGTTGTATCTTTTTAAATGAATATGAATAATTGAACATTTTCAGTTTAATACACAAAATACAGGCGGTTTCTAACGGTTTTTTTTTTATCTAATCTGCAAAAGCTAACATTTATTACGTTTGCAAAAATTTTTTATTAATAAAAACCATGTTAGGTAATAGTCTACCTCCTATTATAAACATCATCTTAAATATGTATAGTTCTGTTGTACTTTTATAAACTGTTTAAATATGAATTAATAATAAAAGTTAATGAAACTCATTAAAGCTTTAAAAAAAATCGTACTGTTCATTTCTATTCTTTGATAACGGCGTTTTAAATAAAAATATATATGATTTTTACTTTTATTTGTACTACAAATGACATTTTATAAAATATCTATGGAATGACTATTTTTTCCCTTTACCTTCCATTAAATGTCAATTGCGTTTGAATATAGAAGTAATTCAAATTTAGAGCGTCATTTCAAACGGTTTTTGCATTGCCAGTTCTGTTTTCTTGAATATTTAAAGATAAACACGTTATATTTAATATTATAAAGTAAAATAATGTGATGGAAGTTCATTTTGATAGAAATTATGGTAAGCTTTACTTTTGTTTTATTATTTTAAATTATGATCCAATTTCTAGGTAATGTAGGTAGGTACTATTCTTAGCATATTTCGAAATTTTCGACTACGTTTCACGTATTTTTATTTCAATCACTTGTGTAAGAATAGAAAATTTAAATTATTATTTGAAAATAATAGTTCTGTATCAATTTTTAAAGTAATAGTGAAATTAGTACTGTCGTCATAAAAAGTTATTTAAGTTTAAGTTTTATTAATTGGTCGCGTGCCACCTGTACCTACCTACATCTGCCAAACACCTTGCGTTAATCAATAGTTATTATAAAATGTAATGACGTCTTATACTCACTGGTTCTCACCAGTTCAAATACATTCTAGAGTGTTTGTACTGCGAACGCGGTGGGTGTGGGTTCGATTTCATCTCGTGAGGTGCCTAACATGCAAATTAGCAAAATTCATTTCTTAACAATTCTGATTTTAATGTGGTTTTCACTAACAGAAATAACGATAGCGAGGTATATGTGTAGATTTACATGTATAATACACGCATATAATATTAGTATTATTGTGGTACATGTGGACGAGCACGACACTAGTTCTGTTATTATTCAAGTAAAAATGTTAGTGATATAACTTGGATCTATATTTAGTTTCATTCTTTTTCCTTTTACTTGTAACGCATCGTTGAGAGGGGTGTTTTTTTATTATCGGTCTACGGGCGTTACTTCTATTCTAGTTGTATGATATAATAATAACTAGAAATATCTTTCGCCTTAATTAGAAACTAGGATATTTATACAAAAGGCAGAGAACCTAAATTTCGAATTTTCGAAATATTTTATCTCGTTACTACAGTTAGGTAATGAAAATATAGCATGGTGAGCCAGGGAAGCCGGTTTTAAGACACTTCGTTCTTATGTACCGCCTACTATGTCTATGACTTTTTTTAATACGGCTCTGTAGTTATCTGCCTTATTTTGGTCACAGATTACTAATTTATAAGAAAGGTTTAAAAACAAAAAAATATTGTTTAAAAAGAATAAAGTTATTGAATTTGTAAACAATGCTTTTTTTGTTCATAGATTAAATAAGACTATAGCCATTTGGTCATTAAAAAAAATAAACTAAGCGCACTTCTAAAGTCTTTGCCTAAAAGTTATGAACAAAAGTCCTTTTTTTTTGAACAATGCAAATTATATTGGCATATGGCGGGCGGGTGTTGCAACAGATGTAGATAGTTTCCGTGTTGCGTGAATAGTAGGCTTTAGCTTTAGGGTCCGCGTCAGGAAGTAGGGGAAGTCGAAGCCGAAAACGTACATACAGTACGGTCGACGAGGACTTTTCTTACTTTTGATTATTTTCCTTCAGAGCGCGAGTGAACAATGCGCAAAAGTTCAGAAAACCTAGCTTCAGGGCGGCCACGACTCGTTGACCGTACTATATGAATATGTACGAGTACTATGAACTATCACTCAACACGCTAAGTTGGGCGATGCGTAAGAACAGAGTGTCTTAACACTAGTTTCCTGCTGCCTAGCCTGCTATATGCAGGATAAAGCGTGAAGCTAAACAAATCATATACGATATATATATTAAAATCGTGTGCCTGATCGATCGTTACGGTTTTATTTTTATGGTAAATTTATACTAGTCTTTGGAAAGCCGTCTCACGATTCTTCTATTGTTTTTTAATTGAATATAGATAGGTAAATGATTTTTGTTGTGAGTTTAATATTTGTATGTTACCTTTGATATATAAAGTTACAGTTACAGTACAGTATACATTCTTCCTTGAACTTCATAGGTGTGCCCAGAAACAGATGATCATAGTTTATCGTATTTTTTTTTCAAATTGCATAACAGTGCATCCTTGCAAGGCTTTTTATGTTGTCCTTATACGGGTCTTTGCCTCGAGAAGGTCGTTTTGGAAAAAAAAATTCTAAAGACAGCTGTTCAAGCAGCTGACTGTATGAGGCCTGTTTCAAATTGAATGTATTTTATTTAATGTTATTTATTATCTAGACTGTAGAAGATAGGTTTAATGTTGTATCGTTTTGTTTGCTTCACGCTGTATCCCGCATGTAGCAGGGTAGAGAGAAAATAGAGCTACATCGCTCCGTTGCTCGCTTTTCTCTTAATTTTCGAGTTGCAAGCGTCGACTTCCTTTCTTTGCCTTTTTTTGTACTTAATGGTCAAATTTTAAAATTAAATAATATTAAAATTTAATTTGTCATAAAAAAACTTATTTACTTTTTTCTGTCAACCCTGCCCATCTGCTCACGCGCATGCTCCAAGTACCGTTTCAGAACAGCTGGTGTGTGAAAGAGTCGGCGTGCGTTAGTTCATACGATAGACGGAGATAGCATATAGATATTAGACATGAAGATGTGGCGTCAAATACCACCTGGGTTTACTTAGTTTTGGTGTATTTTATGATAAAATTTAAAGTATTCCGAGTAAATATTACATGGTCTAGATAAATGGAGAAATAGGTTATTTTTTATATAAAATAGTAATAAAATTTATTATGTTAATAGATTGTATAACTATAATTTTTTTCACAAAGGAAAATAAATAACACAATTGAACTTTACCTTTTGAATGTGTAATATCATGAGTTCAGGTGGAAAATGAAAAAAGGAGTGTGTTAACACTAGGGAATCAGTTCTTAAAGCGATAAGATGAAAAAAAACATTACTATACAAAAAAGTATGTCAATATAGAGGTACATATATATATGTATATGTAATACATATTATATTAACTTACCTCGTCCTGGACTCGAACTTGAAATAATAATTTTTTGATATTTTTTCTTATATAATATTTCTCTTCTACTTTAGACATGTAGGTATCAATAAAAGTAAAAAAAACGCATCAGCTGTTGTCTGTCTGTTCTTTGTTACATACAGACATTATATCTTGCGTCCTTGTCTAATATTTTATAGTACCAGCTGCTTTATATATTTTTTTATTAAGAAAGAGATAGCTTTAACAGATGTTTAGAAAGAATATTGTAACTTTATTGCGATTTTTTTTCGTTCGTTTCGTGGGGTGAGCAGAGGGAACCTAGTTTCAAGACGTTGAGTGGCAGAACTCAACTTCTTACTTGCCTTGGTACCAGGGAGAGGAAATGAAAATGGTACATTACTCTGAAAAAAAAACTTATTAAGAACAGATGCAAATAATAATTTAGATTAAAATAGTGCATACAGTACATATTATAAAAAAATATTTAAATAATCGACTAATAATCTATTTAATATCTTAAATGTCAGTATTGTCAGTCGCAATAACTCCTATGGTTTTAGTTTACTATCACTTGTAAGATTACGAAACTTCGCCAGCATTCCTCTATACTAAGAGTTCCCACGGTAGTTAGTTGGCTCTTCCATTTCGAATCGTGCGTTATCTGGACGTTGCATTGCTTTACGGCGTTAATCCACGTTAACTAATGCCAATTAAAGTTTAATTAGAGTTATTTTTGAAAAAGAAGAACCTTTATCCTGTATCCCGTAAGCAGGGTTAGCAGGAGGAATCTAATCTATCTATCTATCTATCTGCTTCCGCTTGTTGGCGGAACTAAACGCTGCATTTTGTCCTATTTTGAGCGTAAAAATGATAAGTTATTCATACGACGGGAATTGGAACCTACAATCATCACGTTTACGGTTGTCTTTAGGCAGATGCGTAAAGTATATCCATATAATATAGAATAGAAAGGCGATTTAATAAATGTCTCGACAACCCAATGTACTGGAAAGCGCGCAAACGTTGAGGTCGGAGGTCGCGGGTTCATGTTCCGGTTAGGTTTGCATAATGTATGGCTGGCGTTTTAGTTGCATTCGATGTGCACTTTCAATTTTCATTATATATATATATATATATAGAGAGACAATACATATATATATATATATATATATATATATATATGTATGTATTGTCTTTAGTTTTGATGTGTGGATAATGAAGTTGGAGTTAACTCATGTTGTTAATATAAGTAATGGTAATCGCGTCGGTTTAGGGTTCAATTACCATTCGGGGGAAATTATTTTATTTATTCGCTTTGGTCTTGAAAATTAAGCAGAAAGTAGGGGTACCGAGTGTCTAAATACTCTGTTTCTTCTGTCTATCTATATGCGGGATACAACGTGAAGCTAATGTTGATTAGTTACATCGATAATTTTTGAAGTAAACATTTTTTTTATTTGAACTACAAAAGCGTGTTTGCATAACGTTTTAGTACATATAATAGTAGAAATTAACATGTAAATGTTTTCTTTACTAACTTCAGAGTGCAAACGGATACAGGAAGTTACTTTTGTACTTAACTATTTATAGTATAATAACAGTCTGACAGAAAACACGACACGATGGTGGTGGGTTCCATTCTTACTTGGAAGAATGGTTATCTTATTTCCCCGCTAAGATAAAGTACGATGTTGAGTTACGCATCTCAACACTTAATGTCAGAATTTTTTCACTTTCCACAGAAATGGAATGAAAGGAGTCTTTAACGTACTCTAAAATAAGTGTAGCCAAACAGGTGAATTTCTTTTTTTTTTTATTTACCCCAAATAGTAACCGAATCTATAACCAACACCTTTCCCATCTTGTTACCATTTTTTTTTCCAAAATTTTCTAGCAACAGATGTAAACATATTAAACCCTTTTGAATTTTAAAGCGTTTCTTAGTACTGCGTGGGAATGGACAATTTAGATCTACCCTCGATTATTTCCCCCAAAGTACGACCTTATTGCTTTACAATAAAAGCGATTTTCCACTGATTTCATGCCATGCAAATTATAATACAAGCTGAGAATCGTTAATTTCTTTTGTAGTTATATGTATAACAATGTAAGAAGAGTTTGTTTCCGGTAATATGTAAGTTTACATATTTTTTTTTGGGGGGAATAATGATTTTTTCCTGTCTATTTTGGATACATCTGGTCGTTTTTGCGGTTTCTTCTTTCTATATTTCTTTCCTATGGGAACAGTTAGTGTTATGCACCTTTTTCATTATTTTCAAGATCTATATATACGGTAACGTTGTAATTGGGGAAGTGGGTGGAGGACAGTGGGTTAGCGTCGTAACTCTAAGCGACAAACTGATGTGGATTTGATCCTGCTCGGGGAATCTGTCAAGTTGTTTAAGGCGTTGAGTTACGCCACTTAACACGTAATGTCTTGAAAATAGACCAAAAAATACAGACTAGATTATCTTTGCATTAGGTTATTTCTGTCCATCTTTAAAAAAAAAGTTTTTTTTACAAAGTTCAAATAAGTTCTATGCCTAATAAACTAAATGCGAGCATTGCGTGTAGATAATTAATATACTTACAAGTTAAATATATTCCCAACTACAACATTCTTGGGAATTTTTCTCAGTAACTTTTCGAATTGATGAAATATTTTCTTACTGTTCACACGCTTTCGTTTTAATCCTTATATGAAACAAGGCGGCGATAAATAACTATTTATAGGAAATCAATATATTATATAAAATACTCGCTTTGTATTTGGCTTCGTTCGCCGCCGTTCATAGAACCTAGTGTTAAGACACTTCCGTTTCTTACTTTCCGCTGAATTCTGGTGTTGAGTGGCGAGTTCTGCCATTTGCATCGTTACCAGAGCGAGGAAAGGAAAATGTTTTCCTGGAGTGGGAATCGAACCCAAAATCATTCGCGTTTACAGGGACAGGCTTGTTGCATCATATAGTTAGTTTATAAATTTCTCAATAAATGGACTATCCAATACAAACAATATTTTTAAAGTCGAACTAACAGTTCTTGAGATTAGCGCGTTCATCCAAACAAACTCTTCGGCTTTTTATTATTAGTATAGATGATGTCACAAGGATTCCACGATGCTCAATTGAGGCAAAGATTAGTTTTTTTCAGCCACTGAAACACTGAATTATGATTGAGAAATATACTGAATACCGAAACAACCGTGACATAGCGACATAACGTTAGTGGGTTCGATTTTCATTTGCTCGCTTTGGTAAAAAGACAGCGCGGCGTTGACCTCCACCACTTAATGTCTAAAAAAATGGTGTCGGTAGTTGGGGAACAGAGTGTATTAACACTAGGTTCCCTCTGCCTTCCCTTCTAACTAAAAAAAATAGAACCAAAATCGGTATGACAAAATAAATCGATACATCGCACAGAAAGGTGACGTTCCCAC
>FAPJ01023964.1:1554-15367 GCA_001485985.1 Heliconius ethilla aerotome | reverse complement strand
GATTATTCCTAGCGAGTATCAACTCATTTTTCTCGTAGTAATGATTGCATATTACAAAAAATTTCCTAAATGGAATCGAATAACCCAATATCGAAATCGAATCCAAAATAATTAATCGAATATCGAATCGAAAATTAATTGAGAACCTCCTTGTTTTGAAAGTCGGTTAGTTGTATCACAAACAAATACAGATTTATTAAAAGTATAAGTATAGATATGGATTGCTATATATTTGCAGGCAAACTCATGCCTTGAGTTCATTCAAATGGCGATAACTTTTTTTTTAATGAACCGATTTTCATGAAACAACCATTAACATTGAATGTGTTGAGTTACAACAAAGCAATTCAATTCAGTACTTTCGGAGATAAACGTGATTATACATACAGACAGACAAGCTCTATCCATTTCAGTCAAAAATACCAAATGAACAAAAAAAATATTTTTACTGTTTTATTATACAGACTAGTTCCCTTACGCTAGGAAAAGAGTGAAACTTAAGAAAGATAGTACAGCTTATTTATAATCTATACATAAATCATTCAACAGACATTCCATGGACATTGATGTTGATGTAATTTGAAGAAAAAAGTAGGCTGTCGACCGACTGCTCTCTTTGTGCCAAATAATACACATTCAAAGTGGTATTGGTGTACGTGCGTCGGGTCTGTTACACCACGTTGTTCTATATGTACGTAAAGCTCCTAATTATTTAACGCGTTAACCCTCGCCGTGACGTTCCAGTCGATTACGCGTCGAGACGCGGAGGTCTGCGTCGCACATTGTCTTCTTACTAGAGGGAGGAAATTGAAATTCATTCTCTCCAGTGAGAAGCAAACCCACAAGCACCGTGTTAGAAGTCAAACCCGACGTTGTACCACGACACGACGCGACGGCCTCATTTTTTATTAACAAAGGTTTAGGTTTATAACTGAAAACACACACCACGAATATGTCTGGATTGAAAGGGGGCAATTGAATTGATGAGACACTCTATGTCTAAAATATAGGTTAAAACAGAGAAAACGGAGGAAACCTCTTGTAAGACACGCTAATAATATTCGATCTTTTATTGTATCAAAACTAAATGAATATCACGAAATAAGAAAAGCCACCCATCGCTGCTAGTTCAGCAATATTTATGAGTCCCGCTCCCCCGCGTTACGCCAGCGCGCAGTGTTCAGAGTGGATGGTGTCATACGTATGTATGCGCAACGTTATTGGGGATGTTTGAGATGCCGACGGAGGCGGGCGGCGCGGTGGGCGCGGGAGGCGCGGGGGGCGCGGGCGGATTGGCAACGAGTCAAGCACGTCCGCACTCGCAAGTTAAGAGAAATGGTCGTTTTGTATGCCGCCGACGGCCCGAGCACCGGCCACGTCAAATTACGATGGGCCAATAAATCTTCATTTCATTAAATTAACGAAATTTCGATATAACTTGGAGAATACAAAGTAAAAATGGAATCAAAAACCTTCATAATCAGTGGCTGGTGGCTGGTTAGTATAATATAAAAAATATCTTCGCGCTTTTTTTAGCATAGCAGAGTAGGCAGAGGGAGCCAAGTATTTTCCACTTTCGACTAAATTTCGCTGACATCGTATTGTAGACTAGAAAGATACTGTGGAGATGCGATTTTTTACAAAGATAAAGGAGTCAGTGTAGTGGTGAATGTGGTAGAAGGAGACCTCGGTGCTCCAGAACCATAAGGATCGTTCGACCGGTAGTGGACGAGACGAGAGAGGTATGCTAAGCCCGTAGTGTTTGGCGCTTCATTATGTCTGGCTTCCCCGCTATGACTTCAAAATAATGATGGGATTTTGCGATCTATTTTCAGTGATGAAATCTAACTCCTATAGTAAATCGCTTTCTTAGTCGTAATTAAATTTAAGGGATTCCCTGTTAAGAACACATTTGTGCGTGTAAATGACAGTATTGCCGACCATAAAATTAAAATATAATCTAAATGGAGTCTTGACAGACTGATAGTAAAATGATCTTGTGTAGAGACTGTTCCCTCTGCTTACCCTGATATATGAGATGGTGGGATACAGCGTAATGCTAAAAAGATGTTGACTTTGAGTAGTCTGTAGTTTTTGGTTTCGATACCCTTCCTCATAATTTTCGGGTACCGTAATAAAAACAAGTCTTCTCTGAATATTCTTCTACTTTCGCAAGTAATTTTTGGATTTCACTACAGTGTATTAAGCCATTAGAAAAATGTATCGACATGAAATTATTAATTTATGTTAAAAACAGCGAATAAAAAAATATATAATTTCATATATCTCTGGTATCATATAGTTCTGATTATTTGGAAATTATTGACTTGATGAATTTTCAAAGTCACAAATATTCGTAGTATAAACATAGGTGTGCTACGCACGCGCTACTAACCAATATGAATACGTAGCGTTTAATATTACAGAATGATAATATTTTCAATTGTGCAATTATTATTGATAAAAAAACTAAATTCGATATTTTTTCTCACCAGTCCCCTTAAATACGGCCCTGAATATCTGCTATATACTCTCTATTTTCTATTTTTCACCCATTCGTAAGACTTAATGACAGGCACACAACGAATTTAAATAATTAAAAAAAAGATAACATCCACCTGAATGGGAATCGAACCCGCAGCCATCGCATAGAGATGCGTAATGAAAGAAATACATAATGTTACATAATACATTACGGGCTCTTACGTTTACATCTAGGCTGAATCTAGACCTGTTTTGCCTTTTAGGCTTATGGTGTAGGGAGTATGTAATATAGTTGAGCTGCTAATACCACCATCTTCTAATATTTTTCATGTACGTTTGTAATATAATCAAGCTATCTATATTAGTTCAGATAGAATATTATGTATATCATGTTATTTAATTTAACTTTCTTTTAGGCTTTTATTAAAAAAATATATTTAAAATGTTACCTTACTAAACAAAGTTGTGAAATTTTGATATTAATATTCTTTTTTATGTAAAAAACTTGTTTGCACGTTTGTCTGAGAACACAGAAGAAGTGCAATATTGTGCGAAAAATGGAAAAGAATGCTTTAATACTAAGTTACATACATTAATAAGTCGAAGCATGATAAAAAGGTATAGCTTCAGGGTTTATCCCATAGTAGGGTAGGCAGAGGGAACATCATCGGAACCGTCGCGTTTACAGACCGAGTTCTATTGAAGCATAATGGCGTTGTTTGTTATATCAATAACTTTGGCACACACTGTCATTCATTAATACAGTGATTTTAACAAGTTTACCTAAATAGCACGGCCACACTATGTGCGGATGTAAAGTGGAGTTCCGCCGACATCTCGCGCTCCTACTGCCTGTATAAATACCTCGCCTCTATCACTCTACATCACTTTCCAACAACGCGTCGATTGATTCGCAGTAGTTATGTCTCGATACATAGTAAGTCATTATGAGCTTTTATAAGAATAGCTTTCGTACTTAGTTTACCAAAAGAGTTTGAATGATTAGATTCTAAATTAGTAATTAATATGTCATTTGTTACAGGTACTTCTTGCACTATGTGTTTTCACAGTGCAAGCGAAGCCGGATACTAAGAAGAGAGAGGCGTCAGCATCAGTAATACCTACGAGACACAGCTATTCAGAATATCACAATAAGGTAGCGATACCAATTCCTCATCCAGTGCCAGTTAGTGTTCCTAGACCGGTGCCAGTGACCGTTCCAGTCGGCGTACCAGTAGATAACCCTCGCCCTGTGCCTGTGGCAGTACCACAGCCAGTGCCACACATAATCCCCAGGCCTATAGCGGTGCCGGTTAATCGTCCTGTTGCCGTGCCAGTAGCTCAGCCTGTGCCAGTCACTGTCACACAGGGTGTTGGCATCCCTGTACCCCAGCCTTATGCTGTTGGTGTTCCAGCTCCAGTTCCAATAAGAGTACCACAGCCAGTAGCTGTGCCAGTAGCAGCCGTAGCTAGTGGTATAGGAGGTATAGGCGGCTTAGGAGGTATAGGAGGTTTAGAAGGTGTAGGACTGGGTTATGGTGGCGGCATTATAAGTGGAATAGGCTCGGGAGTATCCCTTGGAGGTATAGGTTCGATTCCCGTAGGCGTTTCTGTTGGCTCAGTAATACCTGTTGGATTGTCATCCAGGATAGTTTCTCCAGTTATATCGTCAGGATCTATTATTTCTTCAGGTCACGGTTACGGTCACGGCGGATACTACGGACATGGGTACTACGGACATGGACATGGATACCATGGACATTAAAAAATATACTTTAAGATATTTACCAAAAAAAATTAATAAATGTAAAAAAATACTGTAAAATTAGTTCTTATAGTTATAATGGTAGATGGGTCCCTTTTTTGTTGATTTGTTAATCTAGTCCGATCTCTAACTTTTACGCATATTCTATTATGTAAGACTGAAGTTAAATTAGTGTAAATATTTTTGATATACATATATTAATAATTCATTTGTATCGGATATATGTATGTGTAAGTTTCTTAATATGTTTTTAAATATACCTTGTTTTTAGTTTTAGACATATTTTTTATTTACGAATAATTAATATAGAATGAATATTTCTAATGCCTTGCATTTTATTTTATGGTATTAAAAACACCAGATTTTTTCTTTATAAAACTAAGAAAAGCAAACAACATATTAATCAAAATCTTTTAAAATCCAATGATTTACAAGTAGCTAATTTGTCGATAGTGACCATTATCAGGTGCGTGCGTGCGATTAGTTTGTTGTGATATCATATCAGTGACCATTCTCACTTGGGGCGGGAGTATCGTATCTGGCAATCATCACACTAAAGTGCTTAACATTTATTGTATTTTGAACAAAGTTGCGTCAAAATGAAGACAAGTGAGTAAATTTTGGAACAATATTGGTCACACGTTGACTTTTATTTGGACCTACTGTCGGAAGTCTCTACTTTAGTTGCTTACGTTCGGGCGCCTGTGATGGTGGTATTGTATTACTATAGAACACAATTGCTATTTATTTTAAAGGTCGTTTGTCTATTTAATTTGGAAGGCAATATTCACTTTTGAAAATAATCACTAAGATTGTATTGCTTGTTGGGCGGAGAAACTTTTTGTGGACTTCATAATATGATGTGTCTGCCGCTGTGCTGCGAGACCACCGTGGAACAGCAGTACAGCATCTGACTGTAAGCGCGACCGCTCGGAGAAATTAATTAATATAATTTATCTTCTCTGACAAGATAAAAGACGACGTTGAGTCCCGGCACTCACCACGCTATATCTTTAAAATTACGCGTGTGTTAGGCGTGTCCTTAAAGTGCGAAAACTTCATAACATTAGATTCCTTCTGCCTTCCCTATTATATGCGAGATACAGGTGAAACATAACATCAAGAACCGTTATATTAGAGCTGCTAATTCTAATAAGCTGCTAATATTTAAACAAAACTTTATTTGTATCATTAAGATTAGTTAATGATAACATATCTGCGCCCATTGTTTGCTTGGACAAGGAAATTACCTCATGCTATTTCAAAATTTCATTTCGATTTTTTAAAGACATAGAGGACTGTATTGGTCATTTTAAAAAGATTCTGTTACTGAGCGATTGACAATTGACGCATAGACTGACATATTGGATATAGAAACTTGGCACAAAGGTAGGTCAGGGAGTGTACGGAAGCACTAAGAATATCTCGAAAATCACAACGGCTAGGACAAATGTGATTTTTTATATTTTTACATGTTTTATAAAACAATAAATTAATCCATTTGTCAAAAGTATCATTTTTACGTTCATATTCTAAAAAGCCCATTTTTTGTATTATGGGTGTTTCTCGGAGAAGTTAAATATATTATGACTTTCAATTCTCTAATTAGTCCATTGATTGAGGGACATTTATTATTCTACGCTTATTAGAATTTAGAATGATATAGCTTACTGTAAAGGGTACAGTGCCACCAAGTCCTACTCTTATATATATATATATATATACAGTTGTATTTTCCTGAGCTAGTGCGCTACTTATAATCACCAAGTACTAGAACAACTAGAAGTTGATCCACTTCATCAGGTTGAAGTCTTGTTAATAAATGTTGAAATAACGTAATATTTTTATTCTTTATATATTTTATTTTCTGACTCATTTCAATTTTGTTCACATATTTTTGTGTTTTGGATATTTCAGATAATAAATACAATCTTATCGATTAGTCTACTTTAGCTATCAATTCAATAATGCATATAATTTTTCATTTATGCAAATTTCTTTATTTGATTGATTAGAAGCCATGAGATACTAAATTATATTCTAAACTCGTTTACAATGCAAACTTATCACAAACAGAAGAATACCTCTCTCTATAAACGATAACTAAACAACATCGTTTGATCAATCGACAGGAATGTCGCAGTATTCAACTTAAATGCATCTTCCTGATAAGGAATAAAGAATAAAGAAAACTATTATTGTAAAATTTTAATGAATTTATAAATAAATATGTTTTGAGTTACAGTCAGACGATGGCCTATAATCCTTATAATCTAGATGCAAAGATATATCATTAAGGCATATATATTATGTTGTAATCGAAGCAATATGTTACTGCTATATATGTTTTAATAATTTACAGTGACTTTTATTTTCAGAATTTCCATTTTCTTTGGAAAATATTCCGAGGCAGACGAGCTTCGTGTGCCTCTCCTTGAAGTTTGGCAGCATCTTATCAGCACTTGTGTTAATTGTAAGTAAATTACATTATTGGAAAGAAAAGATTTAACGTTCGACAAAGGGATATGACCTAGCAGCTTTGGCGCCCCTTTTCTATTCTTTAAGAAAAAAAAATCTTTTTATAAAAAAAATAATTAGTGGACTATGTTAAAATAGTACGTTAGGTTTGGTACTAAGTTATATTTTATTGCCTGCAAATCCCCACACAAGCAAAGTCCAACAAAGTAGGTACCTACGAGTATATAACATTTGCAGTGTGCAGTGCTACCAGTAGTGGTATAGTAGCGTAGGAGGCGACACTGCATTACACACGGGCCGGACTCTGGCCAGCGGACACCAGGACCGCTCTTCTTTTTATTAGAACCCAACACAAGTAACTGTGTAGGTATAAGAATCCAACAATCTGAATTACACGCACTTATCATCAAATTTGGTAATTATATGTAAATTACATAACAATACAATATTATGGTACCCTCGAGCTGGTATGATGGGAACTAAATTTTTTCAGTTATATTCAATATTCGCGCTTGCACAATGCCTGGCTGCGATCAACATGCTGCCTCCCTGGTCGGTACAGGACATGGAGGTTATGATGTCCTACGCAGTGGTTTTTGGAGTCATCATCACACACATCATCACACTGTTCCTTAGCACGCTCATGTTGGTTGGAGTATTGAAGGTATGAGATTTTAGTATATTAGCTACTTTTGGTAATTGACCATTTCATGTAATTATTGTTGAAGCCATTCGTGGCGCAACAGCCCAAGCATGCAATTGTGCATACTGGTTGTGGTAGCAATGGTGGCAATGGTTACAGAATTCGGTGCAAAGTGGGGAACGGAAGTTAACGGAAACGGAGTGTCTTAACACTAGGTTTCAAGTTTCCTAGGTTCCCTCTGCTTATGGGCGAGATATAGCGTGAAGCGTAAAATAATAAATAATAATAAAATAATATAATACTATTAAATCCAACCAAACATTCTTTATTAAGATAAACAAATTTTTCTTTGGTTTTAAATACATTTTAAAAATAAAGAAAAATTTGTTAAATATTCAAATTACCTACTACCATTTTAGGAAAAATCTCATCTGATGAGGCCGTGGGTGATGTGGACTTCGCTCCTGGTGACAGCGTCAGTGCTCGTCTTCGTGTTTTGGATTACTTTGAGCATGATCAATCATTTTAACGATAATTCTCTATTAATTTACATCGTCGAGTTCCTTGGGCTAAGTGAGTTGCTCCATAGTTACTATTTTAATTTATTAATTATTAATATTTTCTCATTTATGCAAATTAAAATTGAAATATTTTTGCTACTTAAATTATTTTTAATTTCTTTATAAGAAAATTGCTGATCTAGAAAAATTGTTATAGTGAATTATAATATAAATAATAATTATGTATCGACGACGTCGTCGTATGTGGGTTTACTTACCCGTTTTGAAATAACTAAGAGCGGTGTTAAGTACCGCCCCTCAACATTCACATAAGTACTTATATGAAAAAAACTTATATTTTCAGTGATCCGTTTCTACATGTTGATGATAGTATCCAGTTTCTATAAACAGTTAGAAGAGAGAGAAATAGAAGAGAAGGAGAGATTAAGAAACTTAGTTCACAGTGAGAACTGGTATAACTCGGCCTAACAAACTTGAACTACGATAGTACGTTACCAGTACCACATACTGTGGTACTGTGTGGACCTGTTACCATTAATACCGACTTCAATGTTATAGTGCAGTAGCTAACAAGACTTAGACTTGTGCAAATCCCTTGTTCATATGATATTAGTTCAATATTATACTTATAAAATGTTTTGTTATTGCTTTTTATACTTTGTTTATCGTTTCTATCATATCGTTATGTGCACAAGATATATGCGTGGGGAGCGGAGTGTCTGAACACTAGATTCCCTCTGCCTACCCTGCTATAAGCGGGACACAGAATGAATCTAAAAACATTATCAGTATTAAACTATCCTTCTTTCTCCATAGAATCCTTTAGTTTAAATATAATGTCAAAATATAAACACAAACAAAAAATAATTTGAAAAATATTTATTTGGCGTAGACTGCATTTGACTGACACTCGTTAGTCTATTAAATATACAATAACATATTACGTCATACTATGTACAATATACTTATATATAATTATAGAAAAATATGCTCATCCTACTTCTTCTAAAATGTAGACTACTATATTTGAACCAGTACCTCGTTCATACCATAAGGCCATATTGGCGCAATGGGAAAGGAATTATTTTCATTTCCTCGCTCTGGTAATATGACAATGCACGGCGTTATGTGCCGCCATGCAACACTGCCACGAGTTCGGACGGAAAGCGGAGAACAGAGTGTCAAGGCACTAGCTTCTCTTGGCTTACCTTTATTCCTTGACACAAAACTTGACTTCACACAAAACGCAGCAACAAGAAAAAAATCTATTAAGAATATGTATTGTGTAAAAGAAGACACTTCTAAAATATTCTATACATAACATTTTATACATAACATTTCAATATGCTTATAATTATCACACTTTAAAATATTACAAAAAATATATTTGATAATATATAATGTTCATTACTTCAAGCATATTATACATATTACATGAAGAAGATGCTATTTATTATAATATTCTTCACTCTTTTTGATATTAAAAATACCGAACGGCCACATTTAAAATGATGGTAACTAAGGCGAATCAGATTATTTAATTGTTTATATATTCAATTTAAAATATACCTATTATTATTATTGATTTATTAGAAAAAGATTTTATAAGTTGCATATTTATGCAAGCTTTTATTTGACTTGCCATCTAGTGCATGTGAAATCTTGGAAGCTCAATTTAACACACTTCCCAGTGGCCGATTGAGCTGATATTGAAATATTCAATTTAAAATTTATAGTTATCGAAATATTATTATATACCCTTCTACAGCTAAGATTGTTTGCAAAAGCACTTTTAACTTTACTTTTTAAGGGTTTATTTCGATATTTTTTTAAACATTTTTACTAGCACCTTTAACTTATACCAAACAAATATATATATGAGAGTGTATATTTATTTGTACGTTTCGTCAGACTTTTCATTGGCTCCTAAATTGTCTTCTAAAATGTATAATAATCTAACTTAGTTGACTAATATATAAATCTCTGATTCTACGTATCCAGAGAGAGCTTTGCTAAAAGATAACTTATCAATCACGTATATTAGGTACCAATAGATACCAATCTTGATAATTGTGTATACTCTATCGCAGCGTTACTAGAGGAGCACACGTACGTCCTTGTCTTCAAATGTTCTGAAGCGGAGATCACTACATTCTTACTGTCTAATCCTTAAAAATACTAATTATTTTGGCGTATTTGTAGCAAACAATTAACTGCCTATTAAAGTTACGGGCCGGGTCTACTTTTGACAGATTATCGTTTAGCATAAGTTCTCTATCCAGATTTACACATACATACATAATCAACAATCGTGTATATTTGTAATATTAGACAGTGTCTTGTTCCCGCGTGTACTTCACAGTCCCGTCGCGTTGCATCTTCACTATGGAGCTCCAGATGAGAATCACCAGGTAGATTTGTACCACTGGAATTATATAAATATATTTTCTAATTATAATATTCATATTTCTCAATTGATTGTGTGAGCTAGACGCTACGTAAAGAGCATTTCGCATTTCAGGTTTTCTGTGTATAACAAGCATGGCCGACAGATGGCTACCAACATCGTCCAGTTATTCCACGATGGTGTTTGTTCTATTTAAAGACAATGGAACTAATGGTAATCATGGTGACGGGTGTCAGTGTCGGTCTTTTGTGTAAGCACAGGAGGCGAGCATCTGCAATATATTAATTAAGACATTAAGATACTTACTTAATTGGAATAAAATTAAGAAAAGTTCGCTAGCCGTCTCCCTGGTGAGGAACGCGAGGCTGTATACGAACCCGATGATTGAAAACACGATCTCAAAATATAAGTAAATCTTCATCAGCAACACGTGTTTCTGAAAAACAAATATAAAAATCATATTTAATCGCAAGAACTGGGGTACGAAATGTGAACATTATCCATTTTTAAGCCGAATCAAAGAGACAGAGACTAAATATTTTATTAATCACAATTTGTCTTAACTAAGATGTCGGACAAATAGATACCTATATGGTAGCATATAGGTATGCCCCGACCAGGCATCGAACTCACAGCCCTCACGTGACCATTGTAAGTTCATAACCACTAACCACTCGATGAACAAGCAATAATATTATGTAAAATTACAGTGTTTAGAAAGTGATTCAGACGATGTGTTGGATTTTTTGTTGTGGCAATAAATGATATAATAATATCTTATTCTCGCACCTACAACTAGATAAAGGGCATCGCTAAGCGCCTTCATTCAACACGTAATATTTTAAAAAAAGGTCGATGCGAGGACCTGCCTGCGGGATACATCTTAAGAACATTTTCAAATGTAACTTACCTTGTGTAGAGCTACAATAAAGGTGACGGTCATAGTGACCTCCAGCACGAGGGCGACGGTGTCTGCGATCAGGCGCGGGTACTCGGACTCGTCTTGCAGGTTCTCGATGTCGCTGGCCCGGACCGAGGATATGTAGATTGACAGCAGCGAAGTCACCGCGAGTGTCAGCATCTGGAATCGGAAGTGTCCATATCTATACCACATTATAATGAGAGAGAATGTAAGTGTAGTAATGAGAGAGAGTTTGTTTAATTTATCACCCTAATCTCAGGAACTGGTTCGAATTGAAAATTTATTTTTATATAGGATATAACATGATATATTTAATTGAGGCCAGTCGTGCCGCAGGAGTGCAAAGAGTGATTGTAAACGTGCCTGGTTGTGAGTTATATTCTCATTTCTTCGCTCTGTTGTCGAGGCAAAGAACGGCGTTAAGTTCCGCCTCTTAACGCGCTATGCCTCCAGAATTCAGCGGAAGTGAGGAAAGAAGTTTCTTAACACTAGGTTCCCACTGCCATACCACTGTGTGATATAGGAGCGTAGTGGCGTAACGGCATGCATCTGACATCGGAGTTACATATCGTACGTAAACTGTGTCACGCGTCACACACAACTATTATATTTTATTATTCTTGTAAATGTTTGTTTAGATTACAATGGGTGAGGGTGGTTTATGTTTATTTACTTATAACAAGTCGCAGTACCTACTGCTATTTATTTTTCTAAAGTAGTACCGAAAGTGGAGAATGGAGTGACTCAAGCTAATAGCAATTTTTTGACTGAGCGCACTCCGTTAAATGTGTATTACAAATAAGGATTAAAATCTAGCAAAACATAGAAAAATATTTTTTTCTTTTCTACAACATGAATTAACTGCGTTCCCTTTGAATATTAAAATTAGTAAGCAAAAATGTTTATTTTAGAATCAATTTAGAATCATTGAAGACTTTCTAAAAAGAAAGCGAGAATGTTCACGGAAACTAGCGAATTTGACACCTTTCGTAAAGGAGTTGTGAAATATTGAACCGTCAATAGTTTTAATTGATTAACAATACTTTTACAATAGTATTGGTTTCATTGGTCTCATCCTTAGATGTTAGATATCAGGCAACAGTGGGAACGTCGTTCACGATACTTTAATTAATAAAATATATTACACAGTATAGAACTATAGACTATCTATTGTGGGCAACGAGTATTGTGGCGATGTTACTAAGACGAGACTTAATATTCAACTGTTTTATTATATATTTAATACGCTATATATTTATACGCTACAAAACAATAGTGGAACATTATTTCACAATTGCATTTGTAGCGAATAAATTGAGGGCGCTGATATAGCGTGTTTATACAGAATATAATAATACTTGTGTAATACCCCTACACTATACTAATATTATAAAGCTGAAGAGTTTGTTTCCCCGCAAGGGTTGGTTGTCCCCTTGTGAGACCATAAAAAATATAAAAACACAAATACCAAATAATACTCACTAAATTAACATAAGCAAAAGCGATGAGGCCCTTCCTCAGCGGCAAGCAGAAGCAGCATTTTGTTAGTAATGGGATCTCCACGTAGCTGCATATCTTATCTCTGGAAAAACAGATCACATTTTTAAAACTTTATAAACTCAGTTGAGACCGTCGTTTCAGAGCGGAACAGCGTCTGAGTCTAAGCTATAATAAAACACAATCCCTGTGGCCAGGTACTGGGAACCCCTACATTAAGAATATGTCATGTGTCATACATACCGCGCGAAGTAACGGTCATAGCTAGTCCTGCTAGAAACAGGAAATTGTTAAAGATAATAAAATATTTAGTTAAGTTAAAGACAAATACTTAATTATCATTTTGTTTATTTAGTTAAATATTGTAAGTAAATTAGGTACAACAAGATGTTATGTTCATATAAATTCTGAGAAGTGAAACAACAAAACTACTCTTGGAATGATAGCGTGTTATTATAATTAGTTCCTTATCGTGTTTGTTCAAAGTAAATTAATGAGAGAATGTTAATTACTTACTTATAGATAGAAACGACGTTTTTTATAAGTAGGTCGTTGAGAAAATTGAATGTCTTGTACCACTTATTCTTATAGTGCTAATCGAATCGCCAAAAAGCGGCGTTAAGTTCCGCCACTCAACATGCAATGCCCCGAGAATTCGGCAGAAAGTGGGCAACGAAGTGTCTCAACACTAGGTTCTCTCTGCCTACCCTGCTATGAGCCGAACCGGCAACCGTCGCGTTTTCTCAGATTGTGCCTCACTGCGCCACGATTTGTGTGGTGTATGTTGGTCTCTATGTAAGTTTCTTACGTACTTTACTTGTACTGATGCCTTCCGTACGTACCCTGTGAAGATACAAGTAACACTTGGGGACCCTACGTCACGTGCCCACGTGCCCACGTGCCCATATCGACACATTAGCTTGTGTTCTTCGTACAATACTCGTACACTTTAATAAACGATTTCCTTTGTTCATACAGTCTAATGGCGTCATTCATGAGCAACGACGGTAGTATAAACAAATAGAAAATATCTATTATACGAAATAATATTAATATTATAAGTAACTTTTTTTCGCTTCAAGCTGTATCCCGCATA
>FAPJ01023961.1:0-11648 GCA_001485985.1 Heliconius ethilla aerotome | reverse complement strand
TATCTCATTTACGCCCGTTCGGAATCAGTTACTTAGAAAGAGAGGAAGTTAGTTTTAATATAAAACCGTTTGACATTTCAAAAGTTTTGCGTTATTACGGTTTTGTCAGATCACAGCTATGTTGAGTTGAGTAATAATGAAAAATAAAATATGGATTATAATATTTTATATTACTAATAATAAACTAATAAATAGGGGATTTAATAATAAAAATTCATATAGTTTGTCCATTAATAATGTATTTGTAACTTAACCAACATTAGGTGCTACTCTAACGCTATACACTATATATACACAACACTGTACAGGCGCGCGCGCGCACTAAATGCTTGCAAATGCTTCACATCTAACTTGAACATTAAAAAAAAACATCAAAAACAGTGACCGGTCACTATGTTTTTCTATAATTTTTCTTAGAAAAATTAATAAAAATGCAAATCAATCAATACTGCCTGCTCGAAGGGCCATATATTTATATAACAGTGATTATATCACATTTATTTAAAATTCATATATATATTTCAGTCCAAGTTAGATGGTAAGCGTCGCAACACAACACGTTAATACTAATCGAAGGCATCTCATAAGACACTGCAATGAACGTATCTCTCTAATACTTCCACAATTTAGTCTTTTCAACGTTTAAGTACAAACGAACAGTACGCGACGTAGTAACGAATGTGTCTCGCTTCTACAATAAAAAATGTTAATTTCTCTTATTGTCGACATATCACAACGGTCAATAGCGCGCGTAACGAGCAGAATTCACAATCTGAGTATTAGTTCTCCCCTCTCCGGAGCGGAGCTGCCATCGAACGAACGGAAGACAATTTTCTCTATTACGAAACCACTTAGCCTATGTAGTAATACATGAAAACATTACAAAAAAAACTACGAAAAAAAAAACCAAAAGAATTTACAAAATAAACCTAACCAAAAACGGAGATTCCGGAGATTTCTGATCGACTTACTGGAGTGTGTACCCTAACACTTAACAATACTGAGATTGGGGGAGCGGTGGAACTTTTGGGGGGATAATAAATAGGAGGAACTGTGTGCGTCGGTCGGTCCATAGTCAAGGAAAATGTTCAAACTAGCTTGATGGTGCTCTCCGCGTGGCATTTAGCTAGCGTTTTCTTTATGCGTAGTGCAGTGAGCCGCACTGGAGGGTTGTGGTGCCAACACTCTGGTAATAACGCTGCTACTGTAGATAGCGCGCCGTTTGCCTCCTTCCAGCGCGCGGGTACAACAGGCCTCGCTCGCTCCACTACGACAACGGCGTGCATGTCTTCAAACGACGGATCGGAAGGTACGCGATCGTGATAAGGTAATGCATAAGGCTCAGCTCTCGACGCCAATCGCCCTGAGGCGCATCGTCGACATAACTCCCATAAAACGAGTCCGAGGGAATAAACGTCAGCGGTCTTAAAGGCCTCAAAGTTGGCGACGTCGAGGCGCTCATCAAGCACCTCTGGCGGCATATAGCGACGTGTGCCGACACGAGTGTTGGGGGCTATATCCACCTCATTGCGCTCCGCCACGTAACGCACCGCGAGTCCAAAGTCAGCTATCGCACATTGACCGTTTCTCTTCACCAAAATATTTTTACTCTTGATATCGCGATGAGCTATCGCCGGTTTGCCCTTCGTACCGAATATGTCCATATGTAGATGCGCCAAACCACTCACTATCGAATACGCCATCGTCAACAACATGTGCGGGTCCAGTACAACTGTTTGTAAATAATCATGAAGCGATCCATTCTCATGGTAATCCGTTATTAGAAGCATCTGAGTCCACGAACCGGTTCCTTTAATATCCGCTGCAATGAACCCAAGTATATTCTCATGTCGCATCAGCACGGTTTGATATATCTCCGTCTCTCGGAACCAAGAAGCCTCTTCCGTCGTGAAGAATACTTTGACTGCCACCTTCTCGCCTCGCCACCTCGCGAGCCACACTTCTCCGTAACGCCCTTTCCCTATAGATTCCACCATTTGTATTTGTTTTGCAACAGTCCTTTGCACGAGTAAAGGCAGCCCAGAACCTGAACCTGATGATATTTCAGCGTGGTGTGAGGGTGCTGGAGGAGAAGGCGGTCTCTTGCATCCTCGTTTACGTTTCCTGAATAACAACCAGAAGGCGGCGAGGAAGGCGACGAGCGCGACACAAAGCGCGGCGGCCATCAGTATAGTCTGGCTTGCAGGCGTGGTGGGGCGCAGTCCCGGCGCCTCCGTCACGTCGGGCGGGGGCTCCGGCAGTTGTGGCTGGAGCCGACGATTGCAAAGATCCTTTTCGCAGCATTCTATAACTTTCGGGTGTTGGTGGGGAACTTGTGAACTCTTACACTGAAATCAAAAAAGAGAACAACATGTTTAGTCTATCCCGCCTGCGTTAAAATGTTATCTTGACGACACTTAGACAGTGTAAATAAACAAAGCTAATGATAGCAAACCATGTTAGTCTCGAGTTGTATGTTTAAACGCGCTTATCGTAATGTTAACATATTTGTCGTCGTATCAATTGAACTACATACATTTGGTTGCTCAATTTTAAAGTCAGGTGGCACTGTTTACATTGTGCAGGTGTCATTGTGTTATCGCGTATTTAATAACAAATATTACATTAATAAAGAAATTATCACAAACTTCGTTTATTATTAGTATACGCATACAGCAGGATAGGCAGAGGGAAACTAATGCTAAGACACTCCGTTCCCCACTTTCGTCGACACCAGAGCAAAGAAATGAAAATATATATGTATATAAATATTTGATTTCTTCGCGCGAGCCTCAAGTACCAAGTATGTACGTATATTAAATAAAAAATAATTATCTTGATTAGTACCAACCTGCATAAAACCCGACTCATCAGGCGGCAGACATCCAGCGGTCCTCTCCAAGACAACCAGCTCATTCTCATCCAGGACTTTCTCCACAGCGACGAAGCAGTACCCGCCGGGCTGAGTGGTGCAGGTGCCGTTGGCGGCGCCGTTGGGACACGCGCTGGCGCCTGCGCACTCGCATAATATGCCCCGGCCTGGAAATAACCATTTCCATAGTTTAATTTTAATTTCATAATCCACAATGAGTATGTTCAAGTAATTTTCAAAAGTACTTTTATTCTCAACTTGCAACAGTTAATGACTGTAACAATTTATCAACGTTAAATAAAACCTTAACAATCATCATATGTGGCCCTCGAGTACCAACACTCCTATTCCAACAAAGAGACCCACAACGTCGAACGTGGAGAGATGAAGAGAGCTAACAGCCACAATGCGCGCTAACTTGACCTAGGCAAAGTTGGACAACTGCCACAGATGCGGAAATGCACGGACGGAGTGCTGACTCATGTAGACACACTCGTATAATATAACTTTACGTAGAATTGTAGGACGACGCGGAAAATATAATTATTAAATAATATTATACATATAAAAATCATCAGAAATATTCCATACAATATAGTTATTAATATGAATATTCGTTACTTGCGTGGCTTAGTTAAGAAGTATATGAATGCACGTAAAGTTGTCCAGGTTCGATTTCGAAATGAGATAAAACATATAGTTAAGTAAAGTGTAGCATACATTTTCGCTACAGAATACTCAATTTTAATAGAATATTAAAAAAAAGAAGGAAATATACATTGAAATTCTCTCTATTTACACGAATAGTAGTGATAAAAGCAAACTGTTGTCCATTCCGTCATACACGTAACAAGAACCGGATTTTATCAATTAGGCATATCGATTATTATCATTGTATTAATACGATAGTATTAGGCAAAATAAAACTTGTAGATAGCTACTGGCATTATAAACGATATGTTTTATAATGCCTATAAGGAGGTCAAAAGAATCACCAAAAATATTGAAAATTAAAAGAATTTGAACCTGTACCTGTTACACGTGGACTTTTTTTATACAGTCTTTAACAACGTCACCGGATAGGGAGAGAGGAGGGAGAGTCTAACCCTAACAATGTGCTCTGACAAAAAAAAACTGATACAAATATTATTGTATCATATTTAGGTTTACTTTTGCATAAAGAAATCTTCTATGAAAATTTCCTTTTCACCAAACGGTACGTGCAAATGACAGTCATTTTTGAATGGATTCAAACCTTGGACATAGTTACTCCATACCGAAATATACGACTGACACTTGAAAATATAATAATAGTTATTGCTATTAAATATAACAATCCTATTTCGGGTTAATAAAGTAATTGAAGTAATTGTATAAAACTTCTTGGAAGGATATCGCTAATTACGATAAGTCAAGTGCGAGTCACGCGCTCGGTAAGACACTCAATATATGTTACTCATATGGATAAAAAAGAAAATGAAAATATTAATTCCTCGAGTGGAAATGGAAACCACAACCTGTCCCATTTACAATCGCTTGTGCCCCTGCGCCAGGACTGTTCCTTCAATGATTCATTTGCTATGGTAATACTCATATATGAGTTAAGGACAATATGAATAATAATTATTACTAAAACCAGATATCACCTGGATAATGTATGACACACTAATACAACTCATACTTGAGGAGGTGATTAGATATACTATACAGTATACAATGCTGTAATGCTAGGTGCATTTATTGGGTTGTCTCGTGTCTATGTAGGTAATAACATCTATTTGACAAGAGATAAAAAGAGAATTTGAACAACGTAACGTATATTAATTATTTAGCAGATATTATCAATAAACTTGGCCGTTATGCGACAACACAATAATATGGGAGCTGGTCTGATGATGGAATCAGGACCTGAATAGTAGAACTCTTCAGAGGTTACTTGTAAACCACTAGAGTTTAGGCTCATATAATTTGTAACCCCTAGTATATTCTGCAGCTTTTAATTGTATATTTTTATATGTAGATTTATACGATAAATTTATTCCTCCGGTTAGCAGAAGCCTTACATTACAAACACTATAAAATATTTTTTATATGTATTGCAAGTTATTAAAGAATGTATTATCTATGGTAATAACAATTATTCATTATTGTCGACCTTGAATGAGTTAGAGACAGCTCACGGCAATTAAATACAATTATTTTCTATTTGCATTCCTATTAAAAAGCAGTTTTCAAATTAACAAACATGTAACACAAAATGTATTACATTAATAATTACACGTAATTGAGATATGTTGTATTTTTGGATTTTACAGTTATACCAGAAAAACACATAGGTAAAATGTTTATATTATAATTATTTAAGCAAAGGACTTAGTCTAATATGTAGGTAAGATTGTATACGTACTTACTAACCTGAAAGTAGGGCCGTTTTGTGTTAAGACACTCTATTCCAGACTTGGAACTCACTTTCGAGCTTCGTTTTAAAGAATAAAAATAATAAATTCTCCATAGCGAGAATGAGACCTAGACTCGCCACGCATCAATCTAATCCGATTAAAAATTCATCCCTAGATTATTCAAATTGCGTTAAAGTTATTCCACAAGGAATTCTAAGAAACAAGCATTCCTCTCGATGTTAAGACATTTATCTATTATTTACATCACTCCACCACTTCATCAAAACGAATAAAGAACATACTTGACTGTTGTGGGTTTGATTCCTAGTCGAGGGAATGATTAGCTATATATTTATAAAATTTTATTTTCCCGCACTGACTTCTTTTAACGGTATGTGTTGCCATTTTAGTAAAATAACGAAGTATCTAGCTGAGACCTAAATGGTCTACATTAGCATTAACAGCTTCGTTTTTGTGGAATGGATATTTTATTATGCGTGTATATTTTATATATCGGCATGGCAGGAATGTAGGGCTAGCTTTACGCATGTCTTGAAGCGTATAGGGTAGGGCGGGACACGGTATTGTTGAGATAGTCCGTTCTCCACTAATAAAACATAAGTTTTTCTAGCTTCACGCTGTATCTCGCACATAATAAGGCAGCTACATAGCGCAGCGGCCCAAAAGTGCGACTTTAAATACGACGATTGCAGGTTTGATTTCCACTTGAGGGAATGAAATAACTCAACACTAAGGTCTGTCTGCCTACCCTGCCACGTGCGGAATATAGCGATGAGCGAATGAACATTTTACAATCAAAATAATCGTACTAAATCACTGAATTACAAATTAAATGTAAATATATCTCATGCGAGAGCTATATTTGGAGATGTAAGCTTGTCAGTGCGTTTGATGCTTATAAATCTTAGATAGGATGTAGGATGTCGGACATCCTGCGCCGGGCGCGAGCGAATATGCTTTACTTTACATGTTTACTTAAACATACCGTCCGCTAGAAAATATTTCGTTTTAACTTGAAAGAGAATTCAGTTACTTTCATTGTTCCGCTCTGTCCACGCGAAGCGCGGCGTTGAGTTCCGCCATTCATCACGCAATGTCTCAAAATGGGCGAACAATGGGGGACACAATTTTGACTGTAGATTGTGCCTACGTAGCGTTATGCCGTCTCTGGTATAACAGCAGAAAGAGAGAGCCAAATGAGAGTATTTTGAATAGATAGCAATAGCAAAAATAAAATAATTCTAGATATGATCATTTCGCCGAGCGAGGATCGAACCCACAAGCATCGCTTCTACAATTAGACAATACCAATACGTGGTGTATGTGACGTGCCGTCTGTAAATGTTATCAACAACTATAAAGCAAAAGTAATTTCCTGTGGAGCGATAATTGTGTTGGGTATCACTGTTGATAAATATAGCAACAATGTGTACGATGTTTAAAAATATTGTAGATAACGTATAGAAATTTGAAAGTAGCGGGAATCGAACCCGCATCCCTGGAAAACAATCCAAGATTTTCAGGCGGTGCGGGTTTGAGTCCCCGTAATGTTCAATTTTTATACGTTTCTGAATATTTTTCTTCCCTTTTAGTGTAAATAACACTGTACATTACATTTTAAAATACACTAATTTCTAAAAAATATTTATATGCTAAATAAATGTTAAAAACTAATTAATCTCTTGGTATTTTTAGCTTTACCTGTGTAATAAAAAATTGTGCAAACAAAAAAAAAACATCTCCACACGGATACATATCAATGTTAAAATTAACATTATTCAATAGACATAATATATGACATCCTAACAAAATGACAACGATATATTATTAATAAAATATATTTAACAATCGTTTCTTTAATTATTTTTTTATATTTTAAATTTCAAAGCTGCAAGTTCAGAATATATGAATAGAATAGAAGTTTTTTAGCGCATTCGGTCGACAGGTACATATAGGACCCATATAAGGTTAGGCTGAGTTACGAACGCCGTAACAACAATAGGGGGCAGGTAGCTCTCGCCCCGGACAGAACGAGATGGGAAAAAGAAAGATTGTATTATACATATTTATCATGTCGAACTTTTACCATGTTTTTAGTGTGTGGTGGTAATGCGGCAAATTATCGTATGTTTTTGTTTAATTAACGTCAATTAACCTTTTTGTACCTAACGTTTATATTATATATAATGTTCATATGTTCGCAGATAAAATGGAATTGCATGTAAATAGTCTGTATAACACTAATTTTTATCAGCAACTTCGCCCTCGTCGTTAAATGATAATGACAACTAAGGTCCGTATTTAAAATCGCTCTCGACTCTGAGGTGCTCCGATGCTTTGTCGTTTTCATTCATAGATTATAATTTATAAACGAAAACGGCATCTTAAAATCGTTCTCAAAATCGATCTCAGAGTTGAGAACAGTTTATAAAAGCGGACTAAAAGTTCTGTATGACAATATTCTAAGTGTCCCAGGTAACTCTCCAAGTATATACTTTGTACAATTAACGTAATGTAATAAAGATAAATGGACAAACCAACACAAACAAATCTTTCCAATCGAAGCCAGTACTTCCTGAGATAACCAAAAAAACTCTACGACTCTATAATAGTATATAACATGATATACACATCAATAGAGTAGTATCGAGATATTTGTAATAGTAAACTAATGATATCTTACGTATGGGAAATGAGGCGGGTTCGATAAACATCTAAGTAATTTCGAAATCTAAGAATCTAACATTTAATACCATATCAAACTAAAACAACAGGCGATGTAGAACGTATAAAAAAGTCTCTACAAAAATCTCCATAAGTTACAATTAATCACTGAATGAACAAAACAAAGTATAGGTGATTTAACATAAATTATACAATCCTATCACGACTCGGACCTCGATGAGCGCTACTTACGACTCGAGCACAAATAACGAAATCGGGACCAGACCAAGATCTGTGACCGACAGACATACACTTGAGAGCACGAACCGTCAACAGCCGGCAGAACCAAAGAAGCACTTCCACCACAAACAAACACTTACAACTAACTACAAACTACTCGTTACAAATAAAAACGTAAAACCATCACATACTTAGTCTCATGGCGAAACCCGTATCATTTAAATTTAACTCGAGACTCCGTCTGTCGGCGGCTTTATATATTTTTACACCGTAACAATGTCTCACGGGAGACGATAGACGGGAAGGAGGACACGTGCGTCAGCGCGTACGGTCGCGGTGCGAATGACTGGCGTGGCGACGTGCCGGCCCCCTACCCCCTACCCCCCCCTCATCTCGGTACAGACTACAGCCTCCGCCAACCGCTAGGAGTGAGGACGAGCCGGGGCACGCGCACTCATTCAGTTCGAGCTCCGGCCCGTTCTGGAGATAATGCCAAACCGTTGTTGTATGGGACTGGGACGTAAACATTAGATCGGCATTCCGCCAAATTATAATTGTCTACTATGTCTACATACCTCAATATGTTTAAATATAGATATGGTATATTACTAAATTTGATGTAACGACGAAGCTCTTAAAAATATTTACAAATAATTATTTGTAATTATGAATTTATACAATTACGGGTATATTAATTATTAATCATAAAAATACACACTACATTATACACATTAAATGGGTAAATTGACAGAAATGGTTCTATTGAATAATACATTTTTTTGTTTATATTATTACTAAGTTAATATATGATAAGACTAATAATGAGGTTGTTATGGCGCAGGTGCACTGCATGCGACTGAAAACGCGACGGGTATGGATTCGATTCTCACTAGAAGAATGTTATTATTTACATATTCTCGTTCTGGTAACAAGGCAGACCGAGGCGTTAACTTCTGCCACTCAACAGGCTATGTCTCGAAATTTATATATTTCAATGTCTTTCTATTTAACAACATATAATTATATTTTTCTATCATCACTAACTCAACTAACCCGGCAGAGCGCAGGGTGGCGCAAGAAAACACCAAAAACACATTAAACAATAATATATCATCCAATAAAAGTTGAGCTGATCAAGAAGCCATTAGAGAGATTCTTTTACGAGTCGCTCGCAGTTTAGCGTTTGAGCGCCTTTTTCATTCTTTTGGCTTCGCTTGTGTAAGCTTGTCTTATATCCTGTATGAAGCTTCTTGTTTGGTACTAAGCTTTGTGTAACTAAAAGGTAATTATCAAATGCAAATGTTTAAGCGACAGCTTATGGCTTCGATCCCCACTAGAGGCAATGAAATATTTAATATTTTCCTTTCCTTGTTTTGGTAACGAAGCAAAGCGCGGCGTTGTATTCCCTCTACTCAACACAATGCCTCCAGAATTCGGCGGAAAGAGGTTCTTTAGTTTCCTCTGCCTACACTGCTATATACGGAATACAGGCGTTTCGCTAAAAAAGTACTATTTTTTTATTCACTATTTTTATTTTCAGTACTGTGTAGATTACGTACTTATTTATAGAAAACATAAAAAAAATACATTCTACAAAAATCGTAAATTGCGCATCGCTACTTACCGGATTTGCTTACCGGATGCCATAAAACCATGTAACGATCTCCATGCTGGTACCAAGATGGTAAATACAGTCTAATAGTTATTATTATATGATTGCTTATAAAACTATACTCATTTCATGGGGAATTTATTATATCCTTGCTGTTATAGGTAATCTGATCTTATACAGCTTATATTATATAATATAGTGTGTATTTTTTGTATTTTACGATTTAATTTTATATATGAAAAAGATAAGTAGGTATATTTTTAGGTTCACACCGTGTCTCACAAGCGGTACTATCGGCAGAAGGAAGATGCAAAAAGAGAAGATGATAAAACGGGGTGCGAAAAGAGATCCTAGGTATTCTATCCTATATCAGAACACTCAATTTTCCTGTTTAATTCATTTATCTAAGAAAACTGCACTAGCAGTTATTTATTATATCTATCAAAATGCATTCTAAAACCACATCTTTATCATCCCACGCGCATCAAGATATACATACTTACATATATAAACACATAAATGGACCAGTAGTAGATACAGACACAGAATCGGTAATGTATCTCAAGGATGCTCGCCAAATTTATTTACCCGTTACAGTAGTATTGGCGAAGACGCAATTGCTTCTAATGATAGTCTATTACTAGATTGCGTTCATCGGCTATACGTACTACCTATACAGCGTCAGTTTAGTGGTGAAGAGATATAGCCCACATATTAATATTTTCAAAACAATAAGGCAAAACGGTTATCCAAAATAATATGTATATAATTTAATAGAAAAAACCAAATCTAGCAAAAAAATTTTTGTTTGACTTAAGTTTTGATTTTTTGTTTTGTTTTCCGCATTGTTCATTTGATTTTACCCGCAGCTTCGCCCTGTTAATAAAATGCAAAACTAAGAGTGTCGTAAAAATGACGTAACGAGAAAAATGTGTCGTCGCGACACATTTTTCATTCCTAGCCTAACCCTGACCACAGGTACAGAGGGTTATATATAAACGGTTAATATGGTGTAGTATACTGCTAGGTATGGCTTTCCTCGATTAATAGACTAATTGACTTATTACTTAATAGATTAGTTATTACAATAACAATTAAAGTTATTGAGATTAACGCGCTGAACCAAGCAAATTCTTCACTGTACTAGTACAACAATATTAGCACAAATTGTCTCAAAATTCGCAAAACACGAGTTACATCACTTCACCACCAAACCGTCTTTATACTTATGTATGGGGACTAATAAAAAGTAAATTGATCTCTGTATCTAGTAAGAGCTTTGATTTCCTTAGGCTGTTAAGTAATTGACTCTATGTTAGTGCTATAGGATGTGAGTGTTTATTTATTTTTTATTGCTAATATCTTTTTTATATGAGTTAGTTATTTTATAGTGAAATTGCGTACGAAAATTAGAAAGTAAGAAGGATGAATGAACTGTTCATTTTACTATACTACATTTTCTAAATATAGCGAGAATAAAATAGTGAAATTATTCAAAATAAACCTAGAAATATAATAGAAATCAATCAGAATCCCAACTTTCATAGACCTTTACAAACTTTCATTAAGAAAATCCCGGAACATAGTTAAGGTTTGATTTTTTGCTCTGGATCCCGCACTTAAAGAGTATGCAGGACGGTCACAATTGCTCTTCACCTGGGGACTACTTACTATTGGACTTTAAATAATAAAACACCTTCATGATTTTTCTCGCATAGCATGGTAGACAGAGGAGACGTAGTGTAAAGATACTTCATTTTCAATTTTCGTAACATTTACGGGTTAAGAGAGCAAATGAAAATAATACACATTCCCCCGAAATATCTACTTGACAAAAATG
>FAPJ01023949.1:0-13830 GCA_001485985.1 Heliconius ethilla aerotome | reverse complement strand
TCTCAGATTCTCTCTGCCTACCCTGCTGCGTGCGTGATACAGCGTGAAGATAAAAAATCTATATATATATAAATAAATAGACATTATTATAAACTAACAATTTACTAAGCAACAGTATCTACAGGGGAGCGTCACGGTCGAACGGGAAGCGTAGGCGCAGCAGGTGGTTTCCGCTCAGTTCCGTTGAAACTTGAAGCAGATGGCGTTAGTGATGTAACGAATTTATCGATTTTGATATTACAGTTAATATTTATGCAATACAAAATATTTATAGCTAGCTTATTTCTTCATTTCAGTAGCACAGTGCAGCTAATAAAAAAAAGGTAAAGTAAAAAACACAATTGATAAGAAAAAAATGTATTTTGCAATAATATACGACGCGAGTGTGACGAACATGATATATGTCATTTTCAACGTGTATTATCAATCGAACTCCGAATGTGTTTATAATATACCAATAAAGGAGGTGTTTCCTTGATATATAGAAATAATATATTTGGACATTGGTAGCCTTCGTGGCGTAGGGGCACAAGAGTGACTGTAACGCGACAATTGGGAATTCGATCTCCGATAGAATGAATTACTATTTATTAATATTTTCAATCCTTCGCTTTGGTACTAAGGCCCAGCGTTGAGTTCTAAACACTAGGTTCCCTCTGCCTACTTTGCTGTGTGAGAGATAAAGCGAGAAGCTGATTTGATTATAATTAATATCTTTTGAAAATACGAAAAGTGATTATCTTTACGAGAAATAACATTCAAATTTCCTCTCCGTAACACGCAAAATGAAGAAATTCCAATGCAAAGATAAAAATAATATAAAAAACCAAGCAATTACTAAGCAATGGTGAGAAAAGGCTTCAACCATCTACTATAAAATCATTTATTTTTTTTATACGGCATAAAATTTTCAAACATTTTTCCCGTTCTAATTCAAGTCATGTCACCACCCAGAGCTCTCTATTTATTAAATGCTCTCAAAAGTCTAAATTAATTACTTTTCCGCTTTGAATGTCGGGAAAGAAATGGAAATGAAATATGAGAGGAAAAATTTTTAAGTGATAAAGTTATCAGGAAAATATTTTGTAACTACCTAGTGGTATGTTGGTGATCATAGTGCTGAATATGTAACGGGTTGTTTATAAGAATGTATTTTCTTTCATATATTCGTTGTTAGAAATACGTGAATAAATAAGTGTATTGTGTTCAATAATAGTAACAATGCCAATCCATCAAATACTTAGTCTTAGTTTTTGCGTTAAGTTAATAATTCATAAAATAATATATACTTTTAATTTTGGTATAAATATCTATCTATCTATATTCACAAGATAAAAGATAAATATTAAGTGGAGAAAAGAGTCCTTAAACATTAGTTTCACTCAGTTGATTAACTGTGTGGAAAATGTTGGACGGAACATAAAGAACAGAGTGTCTTAACACTAGGTCTTCTTTCTAACATATTATGTGCAGGATATAGCGTGAAATTAAAATAAAATAATATAATAAATATCCAAGTAATTCGCTTATAGTATAAGAGGCAAGCAAGGAAAATGTGCTGTAAACATAAATCACAATAACAGCAGAGGCAATCACGGCTTAAGGAGATTTACCACCTGCTTTTGTTTCCACATCTAGTTTGTTGCACCTGGCTATTGCCTATTTAGAAAGAAATTGAATATGTATGTAAAATCTAGCTTTTAATCTAACTTCCTAGCCTAGTGTTAAGACACTCCGTTTCTCATTAAATACCTTCGTTCATCGCTTTCCACTGAAATCTTGAGTCGTTGTGTGTTAAGGAGAGTAGGGCGTAGCATGGAGAAAACTTGTTGAAAAAAAAATAAACATTTTTTTATTATTATTAAACATTTAACCTATTATCACTGTGCCGTAATTAATTATCTAAATGGATATCTTTTCCTATATCTTTTTACAGAAATTGTTACAGTAAATTTGTGTACAAATTATACTATCTGAATCTGAAAATATCAAAAACTACTAAAATTAAATAAAAATAATTCATAATACACCATGTAATATACAATAGCAATCAATAGGCAATCTCATCTGGACCTAGTTATTTAGTAGAAAGCAATCTAGACCGTACGTCGCTGGCCTGGAGCCAATACTTAGTAAATACAAACATCGCCTTGTTTCATACTAATATATTATTTACTCGGCAATCCATTACAGTACCTACAGGTAAGTGAGTTATAAATGTGATTTTCATTCTTATCGCTTTATCGTCTAAGCAGTTGGAGTTTTGCTGCCAAATAAATAGTTCTGATTTCAAGTCGTTATGCTCTGGATTCAAATACATTATTCTATTATGTTCATTTGTGATGGATTTTTTTAAAATTTACGCAGTTTCCCGCATAAAGCAGGATAGAAGTAAACTAGTGTTAAGACACCTCGTTCCCATAAAGACGCTAGCGTTCCGTGCTTTCCGCCGAATTCTAGATGCATTGCACGTTGAGTAGGACGCGCGACTCACTTTCAGTGCCCGTGTTCCCTCCTCTCTACATAACAAAATGTATCGAAATAATCGACCCTGCTAATACCGCCTTTGAATGAAGAAAGAAATAATTGAAAGATATTAAAAATGTTATATAGAAATTACAGCATTAGTTCGATACATTTGACACCATCCAATCTAGCCAATTAAGCTAGTTTGACTTTACGTTAAAATACATACAGTTGTGAACTTTTCAGCATTACAGTGTTCGTAGAGACTTTGGGGTTTCAGATTCCAAATGTAGACCCGTAGGCGTTAATCTCACCAGGAAAGGAATAATTTATAAGATGGCTTAAGTTTTGGCGTTGGTTGAGTACGAGCCGCACTATTATTAATCACCTTCCGCCACTTGTTACAAAGTGCTAGTTGAGCTAATGTTGCTTGGGTAAGTATAAAATATAGGGGCTGATTACTTTTCAATAATATTATCATTATTTAATGTTATTTTCTAATTTAGCGGGTGAAATTAAAATAACTTAAGTTTTATATGATCCTGATTCTTAGTGACCGAGGTATCTACTGCAGGTATAGTTAATTAACGAATAGTTAATTAAGAAACGATTAACGCTATCTAATAAGTGTAAGAGGTATATGTTCCCAAATAAATTAACTATGTAATTCGAACAAGTTCCGGAGATTAGCGCGTTCTATCAAATAAACTCTTTATAATTTTAGGATAATTTGGATAATTTTAACACAGGTTCATGCTGTCTAGGTTACTTCTCTTAATAATTCACGAAGTAGTGAATATATATCAAGATGAATACTTTACTGCAGTTGAAAAGAAGAAAAGTCATCTCTTCGTTTTTCATAATAGAATAGCTGCAATAAATCAAAATGTACTTGAAAACAAAGCTTTTAATAAGCAGTTTCAAGTTTCAAGCTATATATATATATATATATATATATATATATAATAATGCGTATAGTTCTGTCATTTGCTTACTTCTTCAACTTTTAAACTTAAAATATTTTTTCAATTCGCTGATGAAACATACTTGCATGTAAATTAAAACAAAAAACTAGTTATAACTGGAACAACTTTAAGACTTACTTTTTCGTACTTTACTTACTATCTCAAAAATGACAACGACTATGATTAGCACAAATTTTGTGTAGTACTACTTTATCTGGGAAGTATGTTCAGTAGAGATGGAAGACACGAGATGAGTGCGGAAAAGCGTATTGCTGCCAGTAACAGCATTAACGGTGCCTTAACTTCATTGATAAGATGGAGAAACGTCAGCACAGCTGCACGTTTGGCCGTATACAATGCAAGTATGAAGTGGTCGATGACAATGACGAGGTAAAAGAGGTATGAGACCGTAGCGTTTAGCACTCAGATCTTTCTGACTACCCCGCTAGGAATACAGCGTGAAGCTAAGTCAGGTATTGCTTTACCTAAAAATAAATATGTCTTCTTGATAAATATTATAGGTTCGGTGTTTATGGAGTTTATAAATGTGTCGAAAATTGTCACGAAATCGGTGTGTCGTAATACTATGTTTCCAGGTACTGTCTGCCTACTCTGTTTTTTTCAGGATACCGGGAATATATACTTTGGAATATATTTGATACACAAAACATTTTTCTAAATATTAAAATATACAAATTTCTATAGAATTTGCTCATACATTCATACAAGGGTAACTAGCCCCAGAAGATAAGCATGTCGCTTAAGTAAACAGATAAACAAATATTTTCGTACACATCAAAAAGGTTACCGCTTATATTAAACCAACCCTCGTCAGTCCATTTGGAGCTTTAAAAAAATAACTTAGGAGTTATTTCACCCCTGTCACTTGAAGATTGGCACTTACCATGTATCGGTAGACATAACGTTTTATTTTCAACCCTTATATTCCTGCTATAAGATAGTTTTCGCCTCTTTACGTTTAAAATCTCCATAAAAATCCATTTAAAATTGAAAATAGCTCTTATTGCAAAGGAAATAGAGTTCGTATTATGAAAAATATGTGTATATAAGTGAGCTACATACGTATTCATACGTATTCAAATCTGTCAAGGACATAGTATTGTTACTTTACTCTACAGGTGCATAATAGAAGTTTGTTTAGGAACTGGCTGGAGTATGGAAGTGTTGAATATATTCTGTATTGTGTCATTCGCAGTCAGTGTATTGCAGAATAGGCAGAGGGAACATAATACTAGGTTCCTCACCTGGAGGATAGTGGCGCAGCAAGTCTCTTGACTGTCTAAATAAGCGCGATGGCTGTGGGCTCGATTCCTCCTCGGAAGAATGATTATACTTGATTATGTTATAATTTTACTTAGTGTTTTTTTAGCTTCACGTTACATCCAGTAAAATACATACATACATTTAGTGGTCGAACTCAAAGCCGCGTTTTGCCATTATCAGTGACGAAATGAAAATATTAAATATTTCATTCCCTTGAGTGGGAATTGAACCCACTCTCTATCGTCTTTACAGTCGTGCGCTTGTGCCTCTGCGCCAGGACTTGCCTCACTTTTTTCGTATTAACACTTCTTTCTTAGTGTTAACACTAAGTTTCATCTTAAGTCTGACGACTTCATTTACATTCATAGAAAGTATTTGCTCGTCTAATTGTAAGTTTAGATAAGACAAAGCGCAGCGTTATGTTCCGCCCACGCAGCAGTCAGCACCCAGAAATTTATCTCTGCCAACGCCGCAGTGATATAGGTAAATGTGATATACATATAAATTATTTCACGTGATAATATATAATGCATAAATTACGTTTTATAAAGAATACTAAAAAAATGACCAATTTTAAGGTACAACAAAAACAAAATGGTAATTGTTTGTCACGATTGAGGTCACTTTGATGTATGGTCGACAGAAATTAAAGAATTCGGCGGAATCCCTATTAAGGAAGCGAAGAACTGTGAGATAACGGAATACCAAATTAAGTTATAACTTTTAATAGCTTCTGTCTCCGTTATACAATAATTAAAATAATTGTTTTTCTAATTGTTGGTGACTGCCAGCTTAGAGATATTCAAGTCCAGAGCTATTTTTAATTATATCATCTTTCCGCATTTACAGAATATGCAAAAGTATCAGTACAAATACATAAACCACAATCTTAGTTTAAATTAATATAACTAATATTTTTAATTAAGCTGCGCAGAATAATTTATAAGAGTTCGCTAAGTAGATAGTAGAGTACAAAGCCATATCAAATCTAAAGCTAAGTAGAACTGGAAATATCCTTCGACCCACGCGTCGTTTGTAGAGATTAATTCTATAATAGATTTACCTGTGACATGCACGTCTTTTTTTTGGTTTCACGCTGTATCCCGCACCTAGCTGGGAACCTAGTGTTAAGACACTCCGTTCTCCATTAAGACATTTTAGTTTCTTATTTCCACTGAATGCTTGAGCGAAGAAATGGAAATATTAATGCTTGCTTTTTATAAATTTTAATAAATATCGCAGCATTCAGTTCCGATATTCAAGGAAGCGTTTTAACACTGTCATTTAAGGTTTTCTCTGCCCATCCTGCTATGTGCGGGATAGAGTGAGAACCTAAAGCTATAAAAACTAGCTTTTATTAGTATTAATTATCCTATCCCTTCAGCCAATTTAGCTGCGATACAGCGTGAAGCTAATAAAAAAAGAACTAAGCGAAACGACATTAAAATTAAAATTTCGCGCACTTCAAGTATTCCTTAACACTTAAAATTGACTCTAACATGTACACAACACATCTTAACAAACCAAAATTTCCATCATAAAGAATTTCGTCAAAAATATTTCTAACATCACATAAGAAACTACAACGTAGGCATCCATGCATATTAAGTGTTCCTTCAGAAATTACACTAGAAAATTGCTAGTATAAATCTTACCTATATTTTGAAGAGCTAGAGCACCGTAACTCTAAGGGTTTATTATAAACTGACATCGCGGAAACGGTGAGAACATGCATTTCACTATAATAATGAGTTTTTGTTCATATTGACAGGAGTACATTTAAAGCCAGGATATGGATGGTAAAATGGGGCGAGCTAGTAATTTAATAGCTCTAAGTAAATCGTTTTGTATTTAGTTAAATGTACTGTTACGGGGTTATTAGATTTTGTTGAATAGGAATATATCTTTGTGTAATAACTCTACGCATCTCTAGGACTTCAATGAGGAGATTTATTCTTCTATTTAATGACATATAATAAACATGTATAGATATATATCAAAATATAAATATCAACGTGCAGGAAAACCCATAATTATAAATCAGCTTGACTATGTATTCCGTACACAGCAGGGTAGGAAGAGTACTTACCGTTCACCACTTTCCGCCGAATTCCGGAGACACTGCGTGTTGAGTGGCGGAACTCAACAACGCACTTTGTCTCAACATCAGAGCGAAGAAATTTAAAAAAGCTGCTAATTTCACGGTCTTTTTAACCCAACCTTACCTTAAAACATATATTAGACAAATATTGAACAGAAACTAGTGAAGCGTGAGCTTCACTAAAAAATGAGTAAATAATTCCCCCAAATATTAACATGCACAAAAAACTAAAATAGTACTATAATAAAAGTGTAAACTAACAAACAAAACTAATATTGTTAGCCAATGTTAACATATTTCGGAACTGCCCCACTGTTCCCACGGGACGCTCTAATTTGTAAATGCAATAGCTAGTCATGTTGGGTTTGTTAGCGCTTTTGAAATGTACGTTCATACGTACGAACATACCACCTATATTTACATGGAAACTATTCAAATATGAAATTCAAATATAAAGGATATTTTAATATATTATTATGTGTGTACATTTTTAGAGAATTCTCATTTAATAATACATGTTTTTAGCTTCATAATATATCCCGCACGTAGCAGGGTAGGCAGTGGGAACCTAGTGTTACGACACTCCGTTCCCATTAAGAACATAGAGACATTAACTGTTGAGTGGATAAAATATAAAATAATAAATATTTCCCCTCGAGTAGGAATCGAACGCACAAACCAGTCGCATTTAAAGTCATTTCAGATCAAACAATTTAAGTTTGATCTGACTGATTGCTAAATCTAAATTCTGTTAAGTCGATACAAAATGGAGAGTAAAATGCCTTTAAGACGTCTATTGCCTAATATTTTATCGCTTTCTCTTTAGACTACACCTTTTTGAATTCCAAAAGAAAACGAAAAGAAATTCATATATTATTTTTAATTTTCGTTTCTCATCTATTTAAATTAATGATTGCATAAAATGTGACTATAGACGATAATTAATGAAACGCAATTACAATAACAACATAGTTGAGCAACGGTCAAAAACAATACATTGGCATCTGTTAGCTTTCTTGGTGGCGCCGGCGCACGCGTTCTTACATCACGCTAGGGTTGCCACACGTTATTTTTCTTGATATGAAGAGATTGATAACGATGGTAAAGGAGGCGAAAGAGTTATGGAGAGACTATAGTGTATTAATTTCATTCTCTCTGGCGACCCGCACAGCGGTAAAGCGTGCGCGCTTAAATAAAGCAATGTAAATAGGTATACCACCTGAAATGAATGCTATTTGAAAATAGTTCAATATCTATATTTCTTTATTTCAAATAATAATGTATTTTATCAAAATAATTGCACCTTGTTTCTAGTGAGTGCACTTTCCCTGGCACCATGATATATATAGAACTTGGTATTATAATATATATGTAACAGTAATAAACACCATATTTATAACAAGACGATAATGAAAGTAAAAGTTATTAACCATGTTATTTTCAGAACAACTTATAAGTGTATACAATTTTACTAAAATTATACAATTTTATAAATAAACAGCGATTCCATTTTATGACAGACAGTTATATTATGTTAATTATTATTTTATACATTTTCTATTATTAATGCAACATATATATTCATAGTAGAAATATTCTTTTAAGTTAATTAGTACCTAGTAATCTTTAATTTTTTCGTTTGAAAGCCAATTAATTAGTAAATTTGCTAAAAATCTGAGAATTTTAATTTATTCGTAATTATTATAAACAAATAAGCGTTAATATTAAAATATCTGCATGGTATACATAATATATGGAGGATGCAGCGTGGAGGTAAATCACTATTAAAAATTATCTTTTAGTAGTACCCACACAATACATAACAGTGAATTATCTACACTAATATTAGCCACTTTTGTTATATTTTTAAGAATTCAAAGTTCACGAAGATGTCATTAATCCTATACTTTAGAAGTTAGAAGGTTTCAAGACTAAGTCCATTTCTGTGTATCTAAAAGTTTGGTAATGAGATTTATTTACACACGAAGTAAATCCAATAATAAATGTTCATAAATATGTAATATTAAACCACTATATTCGTCCATTGTTTCGTCATTCATTATTATTGAACTAATGAGACAATTTCAACATGTAAAAAAAAAGTTCAAATATAAAATGTTAATTTGACCAAGATATATTTTTCTCGTTTTTAAGAGTACATAATAATATAAGATGTAAAAAGAAAAAGAAAAATATAAATCTATATAAAAATTACATCTCCCATCTACAAAACTGATGGTCACACTGCGTTATCCAGTAGCGCAAGCGTATGTCAATACGAGAAAGTGATACGGTTCTAATACTAAAATTTACGCTTATATAAGTTTAATATCTTTGTATATCTGTAAACCTGTAATTATATATTTCGCAACAATTTCTAATGGTATTATTTAATTATTATTTTTCTTTTCTTTTTGTAAATTTCACGCTGTATTTCGCATATACCTAGTAGAGAACCTAGTAGAGAAAACAGAGTGAATATAGTGTTAGGACACTCGACTGGCTGCTTTATGATGATTCATATATCAATTTCAGTTAATCCCTACATTTAGATGACAGAATAATATAAAAATGCTCGACAAAAGACAAACATTCAATTTAACAGATTTTTTTTCAGCTTCCCGCATGTAACAGGGTACCTACTGGAAGCTGTTCAAACGCTCTGACCAACTAAGCCATACGTTTCATCTGGCTATGTCGAAATTCTTATATGCTTGTTGCAACTTATAATGAACGGTTTCCAAGCGCAGGTTTAAATTCCGCTATGTATTTTTTCCGCTATTTATTATTTCCTCGAGCGAGATCAAACTCACAATTTGTCACGTTTAAACACAGCTACGCCTCTGCGCCACCACTAGGCAACTAATCCAATCTTCATATACCTATATACTTTAAAGACGCACACTAGTTACAACCTGCTTTGTTTCAATCTAGCTATACAATCTGCATCCAATGTAACAATGAACCCACACTGTCCGAGATAGCATCAATGATTTATCATCCACGCAGATAACCTGAGGGTGTGCGATAATAGATAGTAATGATCTGAGCAAAATGCGGATATTAGAATTGTAATGGTTGTGGAAGTAATTTAAGTGGGGGGCAGTCGTGGCACAGGGATACAAGCGTGTGACTGTTAATGTGACAGGTTCATTTCCTCGCTTGGTACTGGCGCAAAACGCGGCGTTGAGTTTCGCAACTCAAATTACCATGCACCTTCTGAATTTGGCAAGTGGAGAACAGAATTGTCTTAATGGGAACGGAGTGTTTTAATTGGTTACCAGGCTCGCTCTGCCTACTCTAAAGTTAAAGAAATGATTTTTTTTTAAAATACATATCACAAAAGGAAATTAAAGCGTAAATTTTTTATGTGAAGCGCTAATGGTTTTATCACAAATTAAAGTTTACAGAGCGAAACGGTTGACCTTTCACTATAGAAATTTGCCTTTATTCTGACGCGTCATTCAAATAAACAAACGTGAAATAATAATTATTACTACTTTAAGACAGCTCTAAGTCACTACCACTAGACAGCGCGGGCGAAGCCGCAAATAAGAACTAGTCTACTGACACACAAGTATTCTGCCGGTACCCAGTCTGTTCTTGATTCGGAGGAAGGACACCATTCTTACGGACTGGATGAGGATATAAGAGTGGCGGCTCGAGGATCCGGGGTCGCGTACCCGTATGCCCACAAACCAATATCGGACAGGTATTCGGACAGATATTAGTCTGGACACTCTCTAGTATTCTGCCGGTAACATTACACAACAAAGCTTATCGAAGACCGCCTCAATCATTTGTTCGCAAGCTGGGCTTAATTTTAAACTGAAAGTAAACAATTATTTAAATGGGATTCCGTTTCGATATATCTTTTGTTTATTACTCGTTGCTACTGTACGTCTGTTTGTAATGATATTTTAATTAATGTTTCGACCGATCTGTATTGGAAAAGAGTAAATAATTAAAAGTAAATTATTTGTGTTTGTAAAAACGTTATTGTTTTGCCTGGAAACATTTACTTTTATAATTAATATTGAATGAAGAATGCACTAAGAATGAATATGTTTTACAATTATAAATGTTTGTAGAGTATGGCAGACATGCTATGTTTACAAATGAGTGCCAGTATAGTAGAAATGACCTATATACAATAGTTATAATATGAACATAGATCAAAATATAAAGGCAACAAAGAAAACAATAAAAAAAATAAACTTGAGTTTAATTTAACTTTAAAAGATAACATTTGTATTACCTCTCAGAATCCATGGCGACGATGTTATTGAAAATCCAGTTTTACTAAATTGTCTGCTTCCTGTGAACAAAATGAACCTTGTTAATAAAACAAGTTGACAAACAACAAAAATCAGATCTTTTTATTTATATTCATTATACTCAATATACATCTATTATTAATATTAGGTATATATACATCTCATCATGTACTGCATTGTAGCAGGGTAGAAAGAGGGATCCTAGTGTCAAGACACTACTTTGCAAGCTATCCACCTAATTTTCAAGGTAGCTGTAGAGTGGCGAAACTCAACGCGCAAACGCTTTTTCTCGTTACCAGAAGAATTACCTACATCTTTAGCATAAATCATTTCTATCTATTCTTTTATCAATAATAAATAAAATAAAAAGTCCAGTTAATTTTATTCCATCAATAAATAATATAAAAGAAAACCTCAGGTAGGTATTTTTTTGTAAAACCAACAAATGTGATATAGTTCTAAAACTGCCACTATTCTTAGCGGAATAGCTCGTTTGTGTGAGAAACGATTTTATCTTGGATCTAAACTTTAAAGGTACAAGAAAATGAAATGAATTTCCCGTCGCTATTTTCTTAGAATGTTTTTACAGATGTACGGTTACTGGTTATATAATGTTTAAAATTAACTGACATGTTAAAGTTTAAATGAAATTAATTTCATAGCTTTAATTATTATTTAATTATTTTCATGGTGTTTTAAATATAACATTATTTTCATAACCTGAACCTAGTTACAGGAATCCTAGCATTTAGTTACGCCAACAAAAACTTTATAAAAATTGGGCGGAAAATGGAAAACGGCATGTTTTAACACCAAGTTAAATATAACATAACTTCCTTTACGAGACAGTAGGATAACAGTCCACAGTAAAGCGAGATGGTAGTGTCAGATATAAACTTGAACGATTGGAACTAATCTCATCTTTACACACTAATGGAACAAAGAACGCTTTGTATAACGATAGAGAGAGGAATCGTTAACTTCAATGTCAAATGCCATATTACCTCTAATATGTTTCTAACTAGATATATTTTTATAAGTGTTATAAGAATATTATTTTTTAAGAGTTTTAATGTTTAAAAAATATTTTTAAAAAGTTTTTAAAAATATTTTTGGAGGCCTTCGTGGCTCCGCGGTCACCGAATCTGGCTTGGTAAAATGTGTTATTTTTATTTCTCTGTTCTAGTAACAAGACCAACCGAGACGTCAAGTAGAAGAGAGTGTAACGAAATGTCTCGATAATAGCATTTCCTGCTATATGTATGAGAGTTATAATGTGAAGGTAAAAAAATATAACTGTGATAAATTTAATATTTATTAATAAAATACGCAATATGACAAAAAGGAAATAATTTTTCAGTAAAAAGAACTGTTAAGACCACTAAAATGAAAATAAAATTATAACACTCTATAATTGCATATTTCTGAAACCAATTTAAAACACATTTCATATGAAAAATTTAAACGTAGGAAATACGAGCGTATTTTAACCCAATTAAATTAATAATAAACTGTCATTTAGTACCAGTTGAGGCATCTCGTAGGATTTTCTGCTTTATGGGAGATAAAATAAATGCCTTACAGATAGCGATGTTAAGGTGATTTATTATTGGAAACACTATGGGAACTGAACTAGTTTCTAGACAGTAAGGAATGGTGCGCCGGCGCAATCTAATGTAGGTATCGATAGCTAAAAACGTGTAAGAATAATCTGTGAGAAATCATTAAAGTGCTAAGTTGTTAATGGATGGAATTACATAATTAGTTTTTTATTATTTTTTATTGTGAATTCCAGATTCATTAAAATAACTTAGAAAGTAGTTGTTTTTGTTAATGTAGCTTTTATCTAGCCATAGGTCTCTATACATCGGCTCCATATAAATGTGGTAAATATTAAAAACAATTAGATATATTAGTTACTTAATTGTTTGTATGTAATAAAAAAATATATACATATGACTATATCTACAAACTCATATAACATATAAATACAAAATACTATTATTGATTATTTAATATTAATATAACATTATATGGCATAAATCTTGTCTTCAATAAAATATCATAAATATTAATATTACAAGTCCTATGATCAAGGTGACGAGGGTAGAACGTGTGACCAAAGGTAGGTACATCTCAACATATTTTGCGAAATAATTCTTGTATACTCTACCGTTATCAAAACTTAATTTTGCTGTCACGTTGCTAAGAGGAAAATAATAAAAATATATGGGTAAAACAAAAAAAAAGCAAAACAATCATATTTTAATCCCGCATGTCTATCCTAGAGAAAGGGAACCTAGTGTTAAGTTACTGTGTAATTATACCAAATCTTTACATTTGTAGATATATTGGAGCCTATGTGTTGTTCTGTTTCCTATTGCTAATATTACTGTAAAGATTCATCTAAATGCGTTGAGTAATTATAGTATAAATTTGGAAAAAAACTCCTTTATAATATTAATAGGATTTAATATAAAACGCACACTGAAAAAACTATCATAAAATCTTATAATTAAGACATACTAAAGGTAAGCAACCTGCCATATTCGTATGTCACCAGGGAAATAAATTACTGAACAGAATGAATGAGACTTACCATAATAGCGGTTTGGGGACCGAAAGCAGAGTTTCATATGACATTGTATTGTGTGTATTTATTTATACAAAAATCGATATGAAATTAACGTGATACAACATGTGCTAGTTGATCTTTATTAAACACTAGTGGACCCGG
>FAPJ01023898.1:0-17638 GCA_001485985.1 Heliconius ethilla aerotome | reverse complement strand
GGTCGCGATTTGTGTATGACCCTATTACATTATATCATTATTTTTAAATAAATTATTTAAATACGAAATGATGTATAAGTACTAATCAATTTAAACATTGTTCAACTGGAACACAGAAAATATCAGAAAGAATTTTATAAAAAAATATTTTTTATTAAATGTAACAAATACGGTATCAACATAATATTTTTTTATCTAACCATCGACAATATGTATCTAACTCAAAAATAGTTACTGCCAACCTTAAGAAACAAATGACACAAATTTTTAATTGACATCTTTGCATCGAAGTGATCTCAGTGGTTTTTTTGCTAATTTCATGGTCATCCTGACAACCCTTTCATTGGTGGTGACGACGTCTTATTTTGCAAACAAAGAATCAAACGCTGGCTAATCTCACATGACAAAATAATAAGAGAATACGAGTTCATGAGAGCCACCCCATTGTCCAGTATAACCAATTGTGCGTACAGTGAACCGAGTGTCTAAAACAAAATGTCAACTCCTGCCAGAAGACGTCTGATGAGAGATTTCAAACGGTTTGTTAAATTTGCCCACATAGTTAATTCGCAAATTTTGGAATGCTTTTTGATATATTATTTATTGCTCATGATTCATCAAATTACATCACCGTCACCTTCATCGATTTCTATTTTGTTCTACATAATTTTCAAGAACAACAAAACATTATTTTTAGTCGCATACGGATATTCATCGAATTGTATATAGGCCCTCAAGCTCTGAAATCTTTACTATGTATTCAAATTAGACTTAAATATCTATAAATAGAACATTTTCCAAAAAATTTTGGCTTATATTTTTCCAATGATACTGAATAAAATATTCTAACTCTTTTTAAAGCTTACAAGAGGATCCACCTACTGGTGTATCAGGAGCACCCACTGACAACAATATCATGATCTGGAATGCTGTGATATTTGGACCTCATGATACTCCATTTGAAGATGGTACCTTCAAATTAACGATTGAATTTACAGAAGAATACCCTAACAAACCACCAACAGTCAGATTTGTTTCTAAAATGTTTCATCCTAATGTATATGCAGATGGTGGCATTTGTTTAGACATTTTACAAAATAGATGGAGCCCTACATATGACGTTTCAGCAATTTTAACTTCAATACAGGTAATTTCAAACATCAATGCAAATATTATCTGCAAATGCTGTGCTTTTTTATTATACTTTTTTTTTCTATTTTCAGTCATTATTAAGTGACCCTAACCCAAATTCACCAGCAAATTCAATGGCTGCACAGCTTTATAAGGAGAATCGTCGAGAGTATGAAAAAAGAGTCAAAGCATGTGTAGAACAGTCATTTATTGATTAGCAGGCAAAAAAAACCAAACAATATGTTGTTTGAGAAATCTTTGATGGTATTTGGTGAACACCTTGATACACTCATTGGGACATGTGTGTAAATTATAACTGTAATTATTTAATCATATAATATATGTACCTTAGATTCTGGCAACCAATGTATGTTTATACAATATTATTATAATAATATTTATTTCCAAATTAATACAAAAACTACAGTAGTATCAAACTTTGTCGCAGTTACTAACACTCGCTTCACAAGTGTTGTTACACAACTTATATCAAATTTAAATAGTACTAAATAGAAATCATAAAGAGAATGAAAAAATAATTATAAGAAAAAAAAACAATTAAATGCAATTTCTAAATCATTTATGGTAGACTCCTAAGATTATAAGTACTAACCATTATTTAATATTTGGACAACTTAGAAATATGCATTACATACAATTAACAATAGATAAGTAGTAATTTCACAAAATATTTAACATAATGCCATTTTTATATTTGGTTCTTTTTGACTCTTATTCAAGTAATTTTTTAAATTGTTGTGTTATTCTAATGCAACAAGTCTACAATTTTTTGTTGTTTTCCAATAAATTAAAATAATATAGAATGTGAGTAAATATCCACACACATTGCTAGTGTTTATTTGTTTTATAACATTAATTGTTAAAGATTTTTTTTGTAATGTTAATATGTAACTGTAACTGGATATAATAAATTTTTTTGAATAAAAAAAAAACAATTTATTTAAATTTCAGCAATGTTCATTAAAGCTATGCATTACTTAAATGTTTATTCCTTTTTAAATGTATTTTAATTAACTCCACTACATTGAAAATATCTTCAAGGCATAAATTGTCCCAATGAAAGATTTCTAAAACTTTGTTGAAACAATTATCTTGCCTTCTAATGAAGAGAAAATTATATGGTCTGAAGTTTCAACATTTATGTAGGTGTGTGTACAATGTTTGTCTTCTAGTAAATATTATTTTTGGTTTTGAATTTGTGTTTTAATTAAAACTATCACTATCAACTTTGATAACAAATGTATCAAACACTCCACTAAGAACTGATTTATATGCAAAAGAAATATTGATATTCATTGAAACAAACATATTAAAATTATAAATATAGAAATTATATTGGACTGGAAATAAAATTAAACATAAAATATTTTAAGCAAAGAAGTTTACACATTTCTTCAAAAGAATTATTGTAACAATTTATTGCTATAAAATAAATAAAGTTCCTTATTAATATTTTAACTTATATTTAAATATTAATTAGAAATAAGGTAACAAAAGTTTTTATACCGTTTACATTTTAGAGTCAATTTTATGTGTGCAAATGTTTTCACTACCATTTGTAGAAAAATTTATATAATACATTACAGTAACTATAGGCAAGTATGATATATCAACTCTAGGCACAAATTTTTATGTGGAATTATTGTTTCAATATGCTATTTATTCCAGTTTATAAATCATGACAAATGTCATTAATAACAACACATTTCCATAATCATGACAAGTAAATTACCATCACCTCATTTTTAAATCTTCTCTAACTTTAAAAAGTATTAATTCCATACAAACAGTTGCATCTTCAGCACTGTCATGTCCGTCAACAGAATTTTGAATAATTTTCTTTAGATATTCAGATGATAGATTTCTAAGAGCTCTCTTATAAGGTGGACCCATTTTGTGAGGAAACAGAACACTTGTATCCACAATGGTGTCATGAATAAGTTTCAATGCTTTAAAATCAGATTCTAAACTATGTCCTATTAATATAGTTTTGCTATTAAACATTGCAAGCAGTGTTGCCTGCACTTCCAGTAGTGTAGTTTTCACTTGAGACATTTGCTCTTCAGTAATACCCGAGTATCTTGTATTGTAATCAATAATTGGATGTAATGGCTTAATAAGAGTTTCATACACTACTTTACATGAAGCATTAATTACTGTGACCCTAGTTAAGTCTAAGCCATGGGTTGTATAACACATTTCACAATCCAATGAATATACACCATAGTCTTCCATAACACTCTCAGGGGGTAATGTTTTTACATATCCTTTTAAATTTTCAAAATCTACATATTCATATACATGACTTGAAGCTATACAGCAACCATCAGATGTGCCATCTTGACTACAACATTGATATCGAACTTCGCCTCGTACTCTATATTTGTTATTAGGATGATATATACATTCTTCTTTAATAGCTGCAAATCCTTTCTTGTCTACTGTATAGTCTTTTTTGCACCTACAACAATTTCTTATAAAACCTTTTGGAGGATTCTTCTTATTTTGGCCATATATTATGGCCCTTCCTTTTTCCCCACTACTATGTGACATGGGGAAACCATTTTCTTTAAGTTGCTCTTCTGTTAATATCCATTTTTTAATATTATTATATAATTTTGAACCAGTAAATTGCTTCACATCTTCAAAATTCCTTTTATTCTTATTTTCTATACTCCACGAACCAGCAGAACCTGATTTATTTACTGCACACTGTGGATTTTTCTGCAAACTTTTACATTCATCACCAGATTTTTTAATACCATTACAATCCCTAAGTTCTTTTTTTAATCGACTTATAGCTAAAACAGCAGAATTTTTATAGATTTGTACAGTAGAACATTTTTTACTAGTTGTCAATTCTTCATTTTGGGCTCGAGCATAAGCATCAGTAGGGGAGAGATAAATATTTAAACAGTGATCAATCATCATATTTAAATAAGTTGATCTTATATTTGCAGGAATTTTGGATCCCAGTGGCTCTAAGACTCCTGGTCTATCAATGAATTTTTCATTAGGAATATGTGCTACCCTCTGAACACCTTTTTTGACAGTTTGTATAATGGTACTACTAGTGGATGGATCGGGCTCAGAAGCAACATTTTTGGGAGGAATAATTTTTTTTGCTGACAACAGTGTTGATGCATACGGTACATGAGCAATACGAACTTTTGAAGTAACATTACTGGGAGGTGTACTGAAGACCATTTTGTTATTTTCAAGTTTTTGATTAGTAGCAACAGAACTATCAGAATTTTTAGATGCATGAAATTCTCTAACTTTAGCTAATCTCTCTGCCATAGCTTGAGCTGCATTAACTTTGAAATCTGGTTTTATAGGAGCTTTGGGTATAATTTTTATGTTCTTGTCAACTGTTCTTGATATCCTTTTTTTACTCGTTACTATAAATTCTTCATTATCTAGCTCATTTTCTGATTTGTCAATTTCATGTTTTGGTTGTAATTTTACTTCGGGTACATATTCTTCAAAAATTCTTTTACATTCTTCAGCAATTGTTTCCTCATCTGATTCTGATATATCATTTAACTCTTCTTCATAACAATGGTTGTCATCAAAATCAATGGCAGACTTTGTCTTTTCCTTTTCACTTCTTTTTTTATGACTGCCTTTTTTATCCTTATCTTTAGAATGACTATAACTACTTTTGTGATGACTAGTGTCATTATGTTTTACTTCATGTTTTTCTTTTTTATCATGTTTTGAATGTTTCGATGAAGTACTTGAATGCCTGGAACTTTTATCAGAAATTTTATCTTTTGAGTGAGACCTCTTCTCAGTTTTACTTTTTCTATCTGTTTTGCTTTGATCCTTGCTGGAGCCTTTGTGACTCGATTTTTTGTCAGAATTTGTGTGTTTTTCTTTTCTTTCTTTATGTTCTAATTTTTCCTTTGATTTTTCTTTAGCTTTGTTTTCTGCTTTTTTTTCAGATCGATTTTTATCTAACTTAGAAGAACTCTTAGTTTTTCCTTCTTTGGAACTTTCTTTAGGTGTGATAATTTTCCCTTTATTTTTGTCTGTTGTACTGTCATTACTTTCTTTGGAGCTTATTGGGGCCACATTATTGTCTTTTTCTGTCTTCGCCTCATCCAGAATTTGATCTAATATGTCAAACTCTGGTCCTAAATCATCTAAGCCATTAAGGTCATTTGAAAGTTTTCTTTTTTTATTATCTGGCTCATCATCCTCGTCACTTGAAAAACAGGGAACTAATGACTTAGGTGTTGGCTGGTATTTTAATGATGGCAGTTGAGGTTTGAGTTTTACTGGTTTGTATTCTAGTATTTTATTTTTATGTACATTTTTATCTGTTGGAATGTAATTTACTTTAGTTGAGTTTTGTGTTTCATCAGGAGTGTACTCTGGTATAGAAGTTTCAGTTCCTGGTAAATACTTTTCAGTTGATTCTGTTGTTCCTTTTGGTAAATATGGATCAATTTGAGCAACCTCTGATCCTGGAGTATATTTTACTGGCGGCGTGTAAGTAAATAATTTTGAGCCATTAGTATCAACAGGCCTCTTAATAGGTAAACTAGTTGGTTTTCGTGGTGTATATGGCACTGGTATATGTCGTCTTTTTTGTTCGTTTATGTCATCAATATTTTCAAAATCTGTATTATTAATTTTATTAAGCTCTGATATCGGCGTCGGGTTGTACGTTACTTTAGAAACTCCTGGTAACAAACTATCTTTTTCAGAAATAGGCCCTTGAGTTAGCGAAGTTGCACCAGTGTCAGTTTGTTGTAAAACTTTTTGAACAGCGGCTGACACTAATTTTTGAAGAATTTCCCCACTCTCAATACCTTCTGAACAAATATTTTGTGCTTCCTTTTTAACATGACGAAAATGGCAATAGGGCCGCTCACATAAGCCACTATCATAAAAAGGACAATTTATGCCTTTAAAATAACCCGTCGAAGGCAGCATATCAACACTGATCTGTTATTTAATTCATAAAAGTAAACATATATACGATTATTCACTATCAAACATACAATATAAAATTATATTATTGTACCAAGCACAGAGTAGGTACTACATTTTCAGAGTAATGTCGCGGGTCGCCTGTCGGAATAAAATACCATTATCTGTATCATACTTTTTTTTTCTATTTTGGCAATGAGCACAAAACATTCTGCCACATTTTAAGTTTACTCAATTAACTTAAAATATTTAAAAAAATAAAAGAGCATACAATTCATATTAACTATATCAATTAATTTCAAAAATATTATATTTTAATAAAAATTATAAGTTCATAAATGAAATTATGCGTGTGGGTATTGAATTGTATACCTTATTTCACTGTAATAAGGTTTATTTCGATTACTCTTCTTGATGCATAAAATAATTCAAATATATTGAAAGTATATCTAGAACAGGTTTTAAGATTTCTCCGTCCTTTTTTATCATTTGTTAAGAACAAGTTAGAGTGAAATAGCATTAGCACTACGTAAGGAACTATCGAATTTGCCAGTTTTATATGGAATATAAAATAAATTATGTCATGGCTATATTTATTGCAAAATTTATACTACACAAGATGAAGTCTTTACAAAATAGTATAATGTTTGGTTTTTGTTTGCAAAAATGGATTTTTTTATAAAATTAATAAAGTTGTGCCCGAACTCTTTTCATGGATTGTCAAAACTTGTGACAGACGTGCTTGATAAGATAGCAAGTTGTTTGGAGTACTTATATCCCGATTTTGGTGTCTAAATATTAAATATGTTAAAGGAAATAGTTAAGGATTATTCTGAATACTTCAAGATAGACTTGGCGAATGGATTTCAAACTGTACAGGACCTTATTGACAATATGATTACCAGATTGGAAGAACTAACGAGTGTTGTACAAATGATAAAATTAAAAAACAATGATTGCACCAGTACTGTGACTGACGATATTTGCCGATACAGAAATGAAGTAACAACACTCTCAAAGAAAATTATTACTTTAAGTGAAGTAGTTTCTAAATTACAAATAAATGTTGAAATAATAGAAAAACAAGTTGGAAAAGCTGAAACAGATTTTGGAGTACATACAGACAATAAAATAAAGAGTTTCCTTTTGCCTTTCCTTAAACGAAAGGAGGTTAATTCCAACAGTGGATGCATACCCGCTCAAGAAAAAGTGATTTTTTCCAGTGTATTGGATAATTTTGAGGGTAACAGTACTTAATACAACAAACTATTTGTTGTAATTCTAATAAAAAAAGGGAAAGAGAATTAAATAATGTTTATTTTAATACAGATCTATTTTAATTATACAACTTAGAATAACACAGGTTTTTTATTTCGTTCCTGTAGACCCAAAACCACCTTCCCCTCTTTTTGTTTCTGATAGATTGTCAACTTCAACTATATCTGGGTAGAAAATTCTTTCACATATCAGTTGAGCAATTCTATCACCTTTTTTAACTGCAAAATCTTCACTGGAATGATTGAATAACACCACTCCAATGTTTCCACGGTAGTCTTCATCTATGACACCAGCTATAAATACAAGAATTTAAATGTTAAAAAATTATAATATTTACATATAATAAAGAATAACTGTTAAATCTTTTAATATATAAATTATTATTTTTATTTTTTCCTTCATTGTGCCCAAATACAAGACACTGTGCTACACATTTGCAGTCCCAAATAGACGAAAACTTAGACCTAAGAGTTTTAATATTATAAAAAGAAAAGAAAAAGTTCTGAAATATTTAATGATTGTTGCTAAATAAAAAATGTTAAAAGATGTCATTCAATCATCTATTCTATTTGAGATTAGATAATTTTCTTGCTTCATAGCTTAACTCTTTTTTGGACAATCAAATATTAAAAAGTTTTTAGTATGTATTAACAAACTTTAAGACAAGAGTCAGTTCACAAAACTGTTCTATTCATGGTTTATGGAAGTCAGTAATCTTTTAGGTCTCTCTTTATGTATGCCATAGAAAAATGAAGGTGAGCTGACATACAAACAGATAAGAATATGATTTGGATAAGTCATTTTTTCCTGTTACTGTTAAGAAATTATATTACACTATTCACTCTTCTTTAGGGTATTGAATTACACTCACAACTCCAAAACACACTCCTAAACCAAATGCTCTACAAATATTTAAAAAAAACTTAATAAAAAATTTTATAAGTAAGAATGTATAAATTCACTTTTTATTTTATGTCAAAGAAATGCATGATTATTAATAATTTTAAATGATAATATAATTTTTCTTTCATTATTCTTCTGCAATACACATGTTTCACTGTTCAGTACCAACACTGCATTGTGTACAGCCAAATATGCAGCTGTGCTTATGTTCACTGTCTCATAAATGAAGCTAAGGCTCTGTTAACCTTGATACTGGCAGCTATACACCTTACCACATCCATCTCTACTAAACATACTTCCCAAATATATCACTTCATTCACTTGTTCTAATATCTTAATATTTACACAGATTTTACATTCCATTCTTTCTTCATTTCTTTCAAAAACCAGAACCTTATTACTATTATAAATGTGAAGTAGCATAGTAGCACAGCATCTGATTGCAAATGTGAGTTCAATTCCCAGTTGGGAGGAATGAATTATTTTCATTTCCTCATTGTAACAAGTCAGTGTGGCATTGAGTTTTGCCACTCAAGGTGTCTCAAAAATCTAACAAGAATTGGTAAGTGTAGAGTCTTAGCACTATGTTCCTTCTGTGTACCCTGCTGTATGTGATACAAAGGTGTGAAGCTGAAAAAAATAATGTTTTTAGATATGTTACCTCCAACATCTATGTAGTTTTTAGCAGCTAACCCAGATCTTGGAGCAACCCTGCCATAGCATCCTGAAGGTAATTCTATTTGCAAATCTGTCTTAATAATTTCCTTTCCACGAGCAGGTACAACATAATCATATGCACTAAAAGTAAATGTTAATAAGTATGATAATAAAGGTTTGTTATATCGGAAAATTGTATGACAAATGTTATTATATTTTTTAAACTTGTGCACAAATGATACATTATGATAACCTAATACAGTAATATAAAGTAAAGGGTTTTATTTAATTGTTCTTTGATTATGGCGAACATGTAAAGGATTTCAACCACTTTGTACGTAGAAGTATTATCGCTAACTTACCTTTTTAAGTCGAACCCAGCTGCTTTATCAGAACCTTTCTTAGGAGAAAAAGCATTTGCAGTTAAGCGTGTAAATTTTAGTATAGCTTGTGACATTTTTGATTTCAGTTAGGAATTCAGGATTTAAATCGAAAATGTAACTATCTATTTGAAAAATATACAAATAGAATAGTTTTATAACAAGGATCTAAAGTATGGAATAATAACTGAAACGTGAGAACTTTAATAATTTGTACTAAATAGTTGACAAAACGATGATATATATCCCTCGTTCAAAAAGTAAATGAAAGCAAACTGCAAAATCGTAAGTGATCTGAACAATAGATTATTGGCGCCAATTCTAAAATGTCAATAAGTTAAATACAGATAACAAAACTGATGGATTCATAATAAAATATGCACTAAAAATATGGATTTAATATATTTATTTTGAACTCTACACTTCTAGTAAAAAATATATTATTGAAGCACATATATCTGTACGATTTCTTAAAAACGTAGGATAAGTCATTAAACAATATTGGTCAATAAATAGCAATTTTTATAAATTTAAAATAATACAACTTTTTATTTTATTATTATGCATACTATATAAGGAAATGAATTACTCCGGCCCGATCAAAAATTAATGATAAATTCCCACTTCCTTTTTTCCTTTTTTTGGTTATGTTTTTCGCGCGTATCTTCTATGTAATATTTTTTATTACCTTATATATTCAGAACGGGTGAACGGATTTACATAATTAATGTATCTTTAGATTCGTCTCACTGGATGACTGGAATCGAACCGAATTCTTTTTAAACCATGCACGCACTCCATGTTATTTATTTAATTACATATTATATTCAAATTCTCAAGATATTAACCTTCAAGGAAATAATAAGATTGCAAAATTTTTCGTTTCATAATCTTAATGAATCCTAGCAAAAAAGTGAAAAATGAAAAATAATTTTAAAAAGCAAAAACCCGACTGAATAAAATAAAAAAGAAATAAAACAAGCCTAATTATTTATTAGGATTAACAGTCAGGACCTATAAGTAATTCTTACCAATTAAATCTTTACCAGGAATCTCGCAAAATTTAAAGGGGCCCCGAAAAAATTTTTTCAGACAGAAAATAGAGAATCTCTTTGCCACCCCCGCTTTATGGTACCTATATATTATATAGATTATGTGTTACATAGGTATATTGGCCATGATATAGGTATCCTACTCTTTTCCTTTTTCCAAAGTCATCAAACTCTGTCTACTAACTCTGTGGGGGGCCCCGACTCTCAGTTGCGTAGTCTTTGTAACTCAAGTATATCATTTCCTATTTAAAATGCATTTTTATTAATAAATAAAAACTTTACTTTGTATAAGTAAGTTAGGCCCGTATTTATAAACTGTTCTACAAACCGGAAATATTTATTTAAATTTTACGCTTTATACTACACCGCAAAGTGGCAAAAAAATTCTTATGTCAAGACACTCCTTTCCCCACGTTCCACCTCAAATAGAGCTTTTACATATTTATCACAGAAATTTTGTAGGGTGGGTATCGAACCCACAGACACAGCGTTAACAGTGAGATGCTACGATGCTACGGCCTCGTGTCATTTAATTTTAAAAATTCTAATAAAGGAAACAAGGAATTTTGTGAAATGCTATAAAATTCCCATCGTAAGTAACCCTGGCAAATCTAGGGTCAATAAATATTTAAACTAAATATTTTAAATGTTAGTATGAGTCATAATTTTTTTTACCTACTCGAGCAAGCAAAACCCAAAAAATAACACAAAAAATTTCTACCTGGCTCGGGTGGGTCTATCTAATGTCTTGTATTTGGACACAATACGGATAGTAAGCGGCTGATCTACAACGATAATCCTTCGTCCTAATATCACTCTCAGTGAAAGATGTCCACGGACGGCGGGAGTCGCGTCGATCAATATTTTGTCAACAGCTATACGGAAGTTAACATTATAATTCGATACCGCTTAAATTTAAATCCTACGCTACAAGTTTATGCAGTGAAAAAAGTGAAGTGAACAAGTGTTAATATCTTATTAGAATGAAAATGTTTGATTGGAACATTAAAAAACTCTTCTAAGTTACTGTGATTCATTCGGGTGAGCCCTCAGAAGGGGAGTTTGTCCATTTTTATATTTACATCGTGTCCCTTGCGGCATGCGCGCCGCCTCGTTGCCAGTCTCGCTAACACATTCACGCACTAACACCAGTGCAACGAAAGTCATGTAAATATTACTCCTACCATAATATTTACACGCGAATTGTTGTTTACTATCTTACTACAATAATATATCGTACATTGTTTATGTTTAAAACCTAAAAAGTGTAAACTTTATGTGATAAATAAGGAAAATTGTGAGCAAACTGCTTCGCTTCGATCGAAATCAAATCTGACGAGGACATGCTGCCGCTTCTCTGTGTATTTCAGGAAGTGTTTCAGCAAGGAACTTTTTGTTCTCATAACTCACGCTAGAGGTCAGTATGAAAAATAGCATTGCGTTATCACGTAGTTATTACTATTTTTTAAATATATTTGAGTCTCCTAAGATGTATATATACTTATATTTTCTATGGTTAAAGCCGATCCTCTTCCCTTTTTGCATCCCTTCTCCGGCCCTTTACGCATGATCGACCGGTAGAGTTTAGGGGTACATTATAAGTAGGGTGCGGGTAACTATACAATATGCTTAGAAGTATGTGTATGGTTTTCATTATGGGTGTAAATATATTTTTTAAATACAAATCAGATTCAAACGATGAATCACCATTATGTAGGTATTTATTTTTAAAATAAGAACACTTTATTATAAAATATTTTGTAATTAACTTTATACATGTGATTGGAAAAACTAATTAAAAATTTTATTATAAATTATTATATAAGGTATGTAGTTATAACAGTGTTGGTAAAAAATTAATTAATTATTATTTTTATATAATATAGTAGATATAATATTGTATTGCATTTGTATTAAATCATAAATTTAATTATGATTTCATTAATAAGAACATAAAAATGTATATACTTACCTTACCTAACATTTAAAATATATGATATAAAAAGTATTAAATAAAATAATCACACGGAGTTTGCGCCTAACGCGTCAATTTTTTAAAAACAAAAATTATATTATTATAGATATAATAATAAAATGAAATCCCTAAAAAATATAACCCACAATGGTATATTACGCCTTATATCTTTTTGTCATTTACCAGAACAATCATAAATAATAACCGCCGAGCAATCGCGCAGGGAGATGAAAACATAACATTTTTATTGATATAAAAACATCGAGGAGTGAGTAGAGTGACGCGTCTATGCAGATAGTTACCATATAGAGCAAGACGTAGCGAACGACATGTTTGTTTTCATACCGGTCCGAATTAACGTCGCGATTGGTTCAAAATCCATAACTGGCCTCCGAGAGCCAGGTGTCGTTCACACCGCGGCCTCGCGCGCCTCGTCTCGTTAATCACTCGTGTTCGCTATTGTTATAGCCGTATACCGCGTCGCACAGCCATCTTTGTCAAATTACAAGAGATTCATTTCAATAATTCGATTGTGTTAGCAAATGGAAGAAAACATACCTACTATAACCAATGTGTTGTGTGATAGAAACGAGTGCATTACTACATTCTCTTTTGTTTTATCGTTGACGCTCCGCTGAATGGAAGCGTTACGACGGCTCTCGTTTAACGATCAATCTACCATTAAAATGATGGATGATGTCGTCTTTTGCAAAAACAGTGTAAAGTGTTCATATTAATAAATAATGTGAAGGGTTTATTTCGTGTTTATATTCGTTTGTGCTTGTGATGAAAACTGCGTCGTAATTTGTCGTACACATTGCATAAATGAGTGGAATGGCGTTGCGGAGCGCGCGGGCCGGAGCATGCGCGCCAGTTTCATCGCGACCGCTGGGAACGCACTGAGTATCCTTCGTTTATGTGCATATCAAAATGGGAAGGTCTAGGTTCCCCGGGAAACCGCTAAAATTCCAGAATAGAAAGCGTATTAGTGTCCTATCTGGTGCTGTCTATCATGAAACTGCACCAGAGAATCACTCGGCCAGCCGAAGTTCGGCTGCCAACGATTTTGCTGGAGAGAAAGAGGTAAAACGCACTTAGTAACGTTTTTGTTAGTAGATGTATGTTATGTAAAATAAAAAATATTTTTGAAGATATGTTGTGTTTACGTAATAACTACAAGCTAAGTGAAGCGCCAATACAAAACGTATTTTGACATTCAGGCTTTTATTCATTTATAGTAATGTCAACAAAGAAGTTACGGATAATTTTGATAAAAATATGAAAATAATAAATATTTTATAATTATACCCAATATATCCTGTATTACACATGTTTATATTTGTGGAAATAATTTTATAACCTAACTTTTGAACAAACAAATTGTAAATTATTATGTTTGCTTTATGTTGTGTATATAATAACAATGTAATAAAATAAGAAAGAGAGAGGATATTTTTTTGTTCATGAAGGGTTTAACTATTTCATTATTATTATAACATAACATTTGTATCTATAAATGTTCACTTTCTAATTGATTCATGTCAAATGACATGATACCAGCTAGATGTTTTAAGATGCATCCTTGATATAAAATCCACCACATTTGTTAGATATTTGGTTAGGATTCATAAATAATTTTATATATTTCAATAATTAAATAAAATGACTTGTCCTTCTTATCTCAATGTCACAGACAATATGCATATTAATAAGTTTGACCTTATTAATAACAAAACTCACAATCTATGCCTTGTGCTACATTTCTATATATTCATAGTATTAAGGCAATTTTATGTTTATTTTGTTAGTTAAGTAGCAAATTAACATACTTATTATATTCTTTATTGCACTTAGCTAAGTACATATCCTTAATGTTCCAGGAAGAAGAGAAGAAGGAAACCAATAGTGAGAATGAGGCAAATACAGCAAATGAGAATAAAGTAACCAATAGTATTGTTAAAAATAAACAGGATAACATAGATAATACTACTACTGATTCCTCTAAATCTCCAGTGCGGACAAGATCACAAAATAAAATGGATATGCCTAAAAATGACAAACCTAAACCAATAAAGAAAACAGTGACATTTGGTACAGTCGAAAGCTGTGAAGATATATTCTTGCCATTAAAAAAAGTTCCGATAAAACATCACGCTCCACTTGTTTCTATAATTAAGAAAAAATCATCATTAAAACAAACTGAATATTCAACATTCAATAGCATCCTTAAGCCTGCCAAGTTAACTGATTTGAGTTCTAAATCATCTTTAGAACACCAAGAAGGCTATCAAAGAAAAAATCTCAATCCTCTTTCTAAACCAACAAATAAATTTTCACAGTTTAGTGATATCCGAAGTACATCACCACCACCAAGAAATTCATCGCCAGTTGATAATGGCAACAACAAATTTGTATTGCCTGTAAGAAGTAGTCATTCATCAAGAGTGATAAAACCTAATAAAAAGTTTATTGATGGAGATGAACAAGCAATGGTTACAAGTGGTCTGTCATCTGGTGGTAAAGTACTCAAGAAACCAAAATTAAAAAGACTAGTATTTAATAATATACATGATGATGAAGGTGGCCAAGTTGAAGAAGATTCAGAGAAGCCTAGTGAAAATGAAAAGGCTAGAGACAAACCTTTACTTACTTCCAGTCTGTTTAAGGATAAAACATCAAGTAACTCATTTTCTAATCTGACAAATTCTACTTCTAGAAAAGTTGTGAGAGACTTTTTTTCTTATGATAAGGAGCAAGAATCATCACAAGATGAAAATCCAATTGTCGAGAATTTGGAGAAGGTTAAATCTCCTGAACCAAATAAAGAAGATAGATCAGGACATGCTATGAGGAAGCTCATGGATATATCAGATGCAAGCAGCTCAACTAGTAGTAGTGGTTCTGAATCTGAGGAAAGCTGGGAGAGTGAGAGTTTAGAAGGGAGTGGAGAAGAAGGTGAAAAACAACCACCTGCTAGTCCAGAAAGGGATAAATCATCTGCATCCCAGCTACTAAGTGGTAAAGTAATTATTAGAGAAGCCAGGCTACAGTTAACAAGCCCGGCACCATCTACAACTGGACTTGATGGACCATTTTCAGCCCTCACAACAGTATCATGTAAGATGTTTTTTGTATCACCTTATTCATAGTGTAGTTTAGATTTTTTTCTTAAAATAATAAAATAATGTAAACTTTTTATAAGACATTGAAATATTAGATACATTTCAAATATAAGATTTTTCACTTTGATTTTATAAGTATAGTAAGATATACTCAAGGAAATGGTTATATTTTAAATATATTATTGTTTCTTCAATCTGATTAGACAACGAGTTTGCCATCTAATGTTTTAGATGAATGTCCTTAAAGAAAAAAAATTATAATCTGTTAGAAATATTTATTTAACTAATGTTTATTTTTTTAGCTAATAATCCTCCAGCAACAGTTACGTGTGGAGTATGTGGTGCAGTACGATTTTATAGATTTGTGCGTCAGGCTCGAAAATTTGGCATCTATTCTTGTGAATCCTGTCGCAAATTTATTTCAAAGTTACTTAAAAAGGACAAGATGGTTTTGAGAACTCAACCTGTTGTCACTCATTGTGTAAGAGGCGAAGGTAAATAAATTTCTAAAAATTTCTATATTTATAAATTGCAATGACCAATATTATTATTGAATTTTTCATTTTAGGGAACTGTCATGTGCCACCTGTAGTTAGATCACAACAATGGAAACTACTTAAATGTACAAACAAATCTCGATGTCCAGCTTGTTGGTTAAAACTGTGTTTAAAAGCTTTCCAAGTGCCACCGCACATAAGAGCTACTTTAACCGCAATGCTTCCCTCTTATATGAGAAGTGGGTCTAAACCTACTGCATCATTGGTGCAGCCTCATCCACTCAGGATAGGGTCGAGTAACACTTGTACAACTCAATCTCCCTTCACTTCTCTAGTACCCGAAAGTGATAACAACATTTTTGCAATAAAAACAATACAAAAACCTGAAGAAGCAGAAAAACCTGAGGTAAGATCATTTAAACTTATTTTGTAATAGAAATAAATTTGTATGTAAATGCTTTATATGTTATTTACCTATAAAATGTTGTTCTATTTATTCATTTACGCTTATGCTTTACTCATTGTTACAATAATTAGTTGTTTATATTTTGATATTGTTCTGTTTATAGGAGGATATAAAACAACAAAAAGATCAAGTCAATGATGAATCTAATGAAGAATTTGGCAGTAGTAGAAAGCGTCGCATAACAAGAGTTAAGGTGCGAAAGAAAGATAAGAGTGAATCTAAACAAACAGAAGATCCTAAGCGCCAAAAGATGGAACTTAAAGGACCCAGGGTCAAACATGTTTGTCGTAGTGCATCTATTGTATTGGGTCAACCAATAGCGACATTCCCAACTCAAGAAGAGAAAGACAAAGATAAATTGTTACAGTCTGATGAGGATGCTTCTATGCCTGTTGATGAAAAAGAGAGAGTCAGTCCAATTGTGCCGAGCTTGGATTCAGACTTGGATACAGAGAATAAACCTCTTCAGATTGTACCAGAAGCTATTATTACTAAGGAAAGTGAGCAAGAAATTCATGTAGAGCCCAAAAAGAGAAAGGTGGACACTACAATTGTTACAAAGCCTCAAAATAAAAACGAGTCTAGTGAAGATGAAATTATTATGGATTTGGTTCCAAAGAAGGCAACAATGAAACCACTCACTAATATTACTAATGTAGGTACCTTTATAATTTTCTGTCGTATTCATTGTGGTGGCATCGCGTGTTGAGTGGCAAAACTCAACGCGCGCTTTGCTTCGTTACTAGAGTGAGGAAATGAAAATATGAAATATTTCATCTCCTTGGAAAATTGTGGGAATTGGATCTACAACCTGTTGTTGCGTTCCGGCGCCATGACTGTTTCGTCTACTTTTACATTTATTTATTAATTTTACTCTGTAAATTTATAATAAAAACTTGGCTAAGATTTTTGTCTAAAAATTATCATTTAGGGTTTTCTTAATTATAATAACAAAAAAATGCAATTTCTGTAAATATTATCGTGTTTGGTTTCAGATTCGCGGTCGTGCTCAGAAATGTGGCCAGAATCGTCCTGAATTGATTTGTGTTGACTTTTGGGAAAGCTATGATCCAGATGAAGTTTGTAATTCTGGATTTGGTCTCATTGGCACTCTCCCGTTCACTTTAGCAAAGCTTTGTTTTCTATGTGGCAGTGCTGGTAAAGAGAAGGTAAGATAAAATACACTATTGTAAGTAATATAATAGTAAATAATTA
>FAPJ01023835.1:0-10594 GCA_001485985.1 Heliconius ethilla aerotome | reverse complement strand
ATTTTTGAATTTTAAGATGTTATTTATATTGTGAAGGATAGATAATATATAAGAATATATGCAAACTGATAAGAATTCCCTTGTTATTTATTTTATAATATTATATAAAGTTATTTATTTATTTTCGTTAACGTTTATATACATAATTGTTTAAAGATTTGTACATAAAAATCTTAAACAAACAATACGCATATATTACAAAAGTAAAAAGCAATTAGAAGCTAAATTCATTCAACACTATGCAGAGAGCGTGTCTAGAGAACACAACTAATTGTGCCTCGGTTGCAGCCAGTTTACATTATTTTGATCATTCGTTAAATCATCATTTTTTATGTGTGATTTTTTGTTTGTTTACTTTTAATGATTCAGAAGAAAAATGACAAGTTTTTTTTACTGAATTGTAATAGAAAAGGCGAAAATAAATTGTATAGGTATTTAAATTACATGTGCTATAATGATTTTGTATAATGACTAACTTATTAATGGGTTTTCTAAGGTTTTTAATGATTTTGTCATTTTGTCTGCTTTTATGCATGTTTAATGTTCGTCATTTATGTGAATTGTGATGTCATTTCTTAGATATTTATGTATAATAAACGTTTTTTTATAATCTTATAGAAAAACTATGGGAAACATTAAATATGTATACACAGATAAGAAAGAAAGATAATAATAAAATATATTTTCGCCTCCTTGTAACTCGGTGTGCTGTATTTATTTGCCATATTGTTTTTTTTATATTATTAATTCTTTTTTGGTTTACAATAAGTGATGGAGATTTAAAATTTAAAATTAAAGAAATGAATACTTATTTTCATTGGCCCAAAAACGGTAGTTTAGATCTCCATTATTTCATATAAAAACACAATTTTAGCCGGAACCAGTGACCCCAACGACACCGACAACACCAAAACTGTCACGGAAAGATCCAGAAAAAAACGTTAATATGGGATTTCTGAGTGGCTTACCTAGATCCTTAAGCAATTTAACAGGACAGAGCTTAAGAAACTTACGGCAAGCAAGACAAAAGCAAGAAACTCCTTTAGTTCGGCAAAATTCAGATGAAACACACAATCTAAAACAAATGCTGAGTTCAAGGAATCGTATCCCGACCACTTGCTTGGACAACACGCCGCCGCCGTTACCACCACGTTCGACTGAACGACCGAAACGGAATACAATGAGTCCAGTGAGCCCATTGAACCCATTGAACCCAATGAGCCCAATGAACCCAAGTCCTCAAATTAAATATAAGAAACCAAACCCAATGCACCAATCAATGCCGGAAGATAAGTTTCTGAAATCTTCTCATTCGTTAGAAGAAGAAGGTCCTCAACCGAATTCCATAGCATTGCAAATGAGTTATCCTCTTGTGAATGTTCCCCCGCCGCCCTTACAGGTAAGATATTACTGATCGGGATCAAATAGTTTAGTTTTTTGTAGTTTTTGCCCAATACAGTCGTTCATTTTTATTTGTACGGCGTTCATTTTCCCTACCGTATTAATTAAATAAAAATATTTACTAAATATAAAAGAAAAGTATATTTACTAAATATAAAAAAATATTGACTAAATTAACTAAGAAGGAACTTAAGATTTTTGAAACTTCCTTGCTCCTCATGTATGTATAATGCCTGTTGTCTCCGAAGATTCTGCTGATTTTTGGTCCAAACCAAAACTGCGTTCACTAATTCATAATTCTTATAAGACCTTACTTTCGGGGAGGTCCAAATTTAGTAACTTAATATTTGGACCTCCCATAAATTATTTGATCCCGTTCAATATTTTTTTCTTTGGTGAAGGTGTTATTTTATTTCACAAAGCTATTTTAGAATTTTAGTTATTTTAGTTTCTATATTGAAAAGAAAATTTTTTTACACAATTCATCATTCATTTTATATTCAAGCTATTGATGTAGCTTTTTGATTATAATTTTGCTATTTGTTATTAGTAGATAATTGAGTCACGTGTTTTAGAAAAAAAATCTTTAATATTACTTTACTTGTCCTGAGGTATATTTTTTTTGTTCTAAACTTTATTTATTGTATATTAATGTTAAGACATCTTTCTGTGCGTCAATTTTTCGCTTTTAAATGTAATTGTTGAAAAGTTAACTCTATGTTTTTGTAACTAACAGATTTTTATAATGGATTGTGAAGTAATTGTGGCGTTTGTTATTTAAGTAAACAGATTAAAATAATATAATTTTACTTGCGATCAATAGGAAATATAGTTAAATATGTTATAACTCATATTATGAAATTAATAATGTTTTTATTTTGAGCCATATTTTGTATGGTATGGTAGATAGATATGGATATTCAAATTCGTATTCACGCCTAGCATTATATATATAGCTAGGTGTTTATAAACTATCAATCTTTATTATTCTTAGCTCTAATTTGATTTGATATGACAATCATCGCATACTGTATTTCTAACTGGATTATTTAAGTCAAACTAAAATAATTTTATTCAAAATTTATATACTTAATTTTTTGAACATCAATTAATTTATTATAATTTTATATATAACTTAATATATTTATAATCACATAATATAATTTAATATTATGATACACAATTAGAATGGCATACAGACGGACAACAGAAATGCGGTCCCCATACTACACGTACGCAGTCAGTCTTCTCCGGAACATTTAGACCATGATTTGCCTAGAAGTGAGTACTTTTTATTTATTGCTTTTATATTTTTGGGTTTTATATGTTAATTCTTGAATAAAAAGTAAAATAATATATTATTTATTCTTAATATTAAATATATTTTTTTAATATATTCCTTTTTTTCTTTTATATACATACGTACTTACATACAGACATATTTCTTTTTTTTTTTCAGCATCAGCAAGCGGTATAATACCATCGGAAAAAGAAACATGGATGCGAGGAACTCCACCTCCAGGAACACCGCCGCCGCCGTATTTGAACCCGCATCCGGCGCATTTGCATACGAATAATCAAAATGCACAGGTGATTAACTTTTATTTATTTTTCATCTTTAAATATTATTATATAAAGTCAATTATCGCAAAACAATGTATAATTAATTAAACTAATGATAAAAATGCTTCATTTGACATCTAAATAAGACAAATAATTCTACCATATCGGTTTTACATTTGTGCAAAGATATAAGTTTCTATTTACGATTTCAAGACTGTGCTGTCTAAAATGGTATGACAAAACATGACATTATTATTGTTTTTGTTTTCAGCCGTGTATAGACTCACAAAGAGCCATCATATCTATGGAGGAAGACGACCCACCTTCGGTAAGTATTTAAGTACATTTGTATCTAAAATGTTTCCCTACTGCTTAGAAAGCCTTTTGCAGTGACATTCCGTTCTCATCATATTATCGGAATGAGAGCAGAGAAATAACATTAATAATTCATTGCACTGAGTCGGTAATTAACTCACAAACATTGTATTTGTAGTAACCCCACTCTGTCTAAAATGTCAATGTATTTTCAGGAATATTTGTAATTAGTTATCTGTGGACTAATATTGGATCACGGTCCAATATGTACTAATATTATAAAACTGTTTAGTTGAATACACTAATCTCAAGAATTAGTGGTTGGATTTGTTTTTATTTTCTTTGGATACCCAACAAATGGTTTTTTTCATGTGATAACGCGAGCGAAACCGCTGTTCAAAAGCTAGTGTTTTATAATCTTATAATTTATTGGATTTGATTGTTTGATTGATAGGTTTTTTTTACTATCTTCAACAAAAATGCTACAAAACAATAATAAATTATTTATTTTACTAGATTTTCGTGTATTTGTTGTTACAGGATAGTTCAACACATTCTGGATTGTTCTCAAATCTTCGTTCAGTAAGAGAGTCTAAGGCGAGAATGGCAGTACTGATCAATTGGTTATTGGGAGAAAGGAGGTATTAATTATAAATATGTGTTCTTATATTATTAATTAATATTTTTTGTATGATTAGAAGATTCTTACTTTTAGACATTATTTTTAGTATTGAAAAGGAAATAATTTATGATGATTTATCATAACTGTGTTATATTTATTTTTATTAAAAGTAAACACAAATATATATTATAGACACAGACAGATTTTATTTAAATCAATTATATAAATAACATCATTGAAATAGCTCTTAATCTGTCTAACTGTAAACGTGATGGCTGTGGGTTCGATCCCCACTCTGGGAAATTATTATATTTATATTATTTTCATATAATATAAATATAATAATTTCCCAGAGTTAGTTTAATTTCCTTTATTTATATTTACCCGTTAGTAAATAAAGTTCAACACGCAATGTCTCGAAAATTGTTCCGTACGTGGAATGGAGTGTCTTCACACTTATTTCCCTCAACCCTTTTAAATGCGGGATACAGCGTGCAACCAAAAAAGAAAAAAATAGTAATAGAAGTAATTTTAAACACATAACACTTTTTTTACCCAGATGTGCGTGTGCCAGTCTTGTACTAGTGTTAACAGATGCGTATCGTAGTGCAACGGGCGCTGCGCCGCACACGCTGCGACGGTGGGCCTATGAAATACAGTCCACCTTCTTGATGCCTGATGCTGTATGTATACTTATTCTTATATATTTACAAGAAATAATATGTATTATATGTGCTATTAATAAATAAATTGACTGCTGTTGGTGCTGTTTATTGTGTTACGCTTATGTGGATGTTTTTACTCTCATAAAACCCCAAGTTCAACGAAATCTGATTTAATGGTTTTCCGAATAAAAATGTTAAAAACAAATTAATTTTAATAATATATTTAATAAATATATTATTAATATTATTTATGAAATGTTAGCATATTTTATCATCTACTTTTTATTTTCTCTAGATTTTACATTTGAACGGCGTGGATGAGAATATGGCTAACGAAATTGAACATGTACTGGTTAATGGTGAGTTATTATTGTAACATATTTCATGATTTTAAAAGTAATAAATTTTTTTACGTCACAATCAATCTCGTTATTTTTTTCGCAAATATAATGTTTGAGCAAAATAAATAACAAGAATTTAAAAAGTAAATGCTTTTTTTGCAACTGAAATAGATAAAAAAATGAAAATTGATTTCATGTGTTGTTATTGCATTAAAATGGTTTTTTTTTTTCATATGTATTTTCTATCATTTCTTCATATCGACATTAAATATATATCAATCAATATTGATACAAACAGAACACGATAAAGAAGAACTCCTCCGCAACGTGTTCCGCAAAGCTCGGAGACACGCAAAGGACGAGCTCGCAAAGCAACTGAGCGAGTTTCAGGTGAAGAGGCAAGTCGGGCTGTCGGCCTTGTATGCGCCGGATGATGCGGTGCTGCTGAGGTGTATGCAGGATAAGGATCAGGTATGTGACGGATTGTTGATAGGAAGTGATACGTTTTTGTTGTATTCCCTTTGAAGTATGGTGGGTATAAGGAATCTTGTGTTAGGACAATCCGTTTTCGATTTTATGTAATTTTTTTGGACTTTGCGTGTCGAGTGATTATTTAACTTTGACAATGCCTCATCCCTCGAAAGTTGGAAGATAGTGACAATTGGGGTGTCATAATATTAGATTCTCTCTGCCACACTACAATGTGCGGGATTCAGTATGAAACGAAAAAAAATATCACTTATATTTATGAGATGTAAGCAGATAGGATTATTCTTTGAGTAGTTTTAGGGGACTTATAATTTGTTCTTAGCATCGATTTAGAATTTATTATTATGCTTAGGTAAATTTTTCATTAAAATAGTATCAAATAGTTTTATTATTTTAATCTAATGATTATACTATACTGATGTAATTAGACAGTGTTGGATAAAACTATGCAAGGGTAGTTAGTTAGATGGCATCAATTACTTTACATAGCAAGTGGAAAATAGTGTGTTTAATACAAAATTGTCTGCCTATTTTACAACCTGCCTGCCAACATACTTAAAAAACTTACAATACTAAGGAAACCTTCTGAGACATTGCGCTGGACGTTGGCGGAACCCAACGCCACACTTTGTCGTATTCCCAAAGCGAAGAAATAAAACTAATTCCCCCAAATGGGAATAATTTTACAACCATCTGACCAAAACCACTAACTAACATACCCCAAGTACACAACTAATATATCTCTTTCTCCTCTAGGAGCGCACGGTGGTAGAGCGCCTCATGTGCCAACGCCTCAGCGCCCTTGCGAGTGCGGGCGCAGGCGCGGGCGCCGCGTGCTGCGCCAACGCCGCCTCACCGGACGCGCACGCAACACTGCTCGCGGCGCTCACCGCCGCCGCCATGTGCTTGGATTGCAGGTGATGTTCGTTGTGCTAGGTTAGGATATCTATATCCTTACATAAATTTCTTTTTTTTTTCTCGAAAGGGAAGTCTTCAAAAGATCCAATCTTAATTTACTAATTACTGTATTCGGCGGTATTTTGTTTCCATTAAACAAAAAAAAACTACCAAATTAAGTAACATTGTTCTCACCTTACAAATTTTCCCGTTTCTTTATTTGAACCCTTCCGCCAGAACATATCGACGTTGTTAACAAAACGGAACGGTCCTCTTAGAATATGTATTGATATATTACCGTTTTCTCGTTTTCTCGTACGAGTTACCGTTTTCTCACCAAGTTTCAACTATACCATAAAACTTGTTTAGCGTTTGTCAATGGGTGCGCTTATCATATCACACGAATTGATAACAAATATTTAAAAACGAATAGTCTCGTGTAAAAATAATCTTTAATTTAAAGTTAAAAGGGCGTTTTTACTTTGAAAAATTCTTACATGACATATTTACTATATAAATATTTATTTTAATTTTAGTATTTCGAGTTTTGTAGACGTCAAATTACGAGTATATTTTGAGTTTTTCAAAGAATTATGTTACTCGGTAATGAGTAAATTAGTCGTTAATCGAATTTATTACTAATATGTAATATATTCCATATTCATATTAATTCCCAACCGGAAAATGTTGGTTTTATTTATTTATAGTTGTAATAATCTGTTTGCGGGTAAATATAAAATTATTGACATATGTTAGTCAACGTTCGGGCGAGTAGTGTCAGTTAGTGTTACGGTCGTGTTATAATATACATTATATTTTATTTAAATATATATATTTTAGTGTTAGTGTATACATTTTTAGAAGTTTCTGTATTGTTTTAGTATGTTAAAGTGTTATTTTTACAAATGCCGGTTGATAAGTGACATTGTTGTGTAGATTATGTTTTATTTTGTTGTTATAAGTGACAAGCATTTTGGATTTTTTAAAGTGCGATTTCAATAAGAACGTTGTTTTGATATATTATTCACAGTTTCTCGATTTTATCGTATTTTTAGTTAAAAATTGTGTTAATTTTATGCTATTTGTTCGTAGAATATTATCATTTCTATACTTGTACATTGACGTGGGATTTCCTGTAATTGTTTTAATGTGACATTAAATTTCCTCTTACAAATAAAGGTTGAATTTATATTCATATTATTTTAAATGTGTAAGTTACGTATGACACGTACTGAGTCTGGGAGCCGGGAACTCTGACCGCTGGTTCCCTTTAATTCCCTTACCTTCCTTGATGAATGGACTAAACGACACAAAAATATATTTTTAATTCGAACCACCAGTTCCTTAGATTAGCACGTACAACCAAAAGAACGTCTCATCTTTATAGTATTAGTATAAATATAAAGATAATGGTGAATATTTTGGAAGATATAAGCGAAGAGAACGCTAAGGAGATCAGGCGAAAGTGGTGGCAATCGCCTAAGAGTAAAAAGAAGAAAACTAAGTAAGATTATGTTTATTTTAGGATTATGTGTGTATCTTTGTGTTCAGCCGTTTACAGAGGCGTTGTTCTAGTTGACAAAATGATAGAAGCAACTTTTACTTATATGATTAATTTTATATTTTGTTTAATTTTTAAAGTTATTTCTTATTTGTTTTAGAGAAATTTTAAATTTTTAATTAGTTTCACGTCGTATCCTGCACATAGCTAGCTAGGCACAGAGAGAAAGAGTGGCGAAACTCAACGCCGCGCTTTGCCTCGTTATCAGGGCGAGGACATGTGCCATTGCGTCACGAAGTGCGCATATTGCTTTTTATGATTTAAATTATATTATGTTACTTTATTATCACTTCATATTTTAATATTTTATATTTTTATATTATTTATAAAGAGCATGTATAATATGTTATAATTATAAAGTGTTTTTTTATAATTTATTTATAACAGGTTAGTATTCGTTGACTGTGATGACAACGGGGGAATTATATTTTAATACGTGTTCACCTTTTATATTTATATACTTTGTGAGCTTTTATTTTTTTTTGAATTTTTATACTAAAAATCCTTATCGAGAATATATTTTGGTTTTTATTTGTGATGCTTTATAATTATTAAAAAAATATTTCATACAAAATTTACAAATAAAATTTTTTGAACCTGCGCCTTTAGAAAACTGTCCAAGCTGTTGCACCGCTAAGTCATACGTTCGTAAGTGTGTAACATTTTAAAAGGTTGATATTTTAAATATTTTTATTTTATAATTCCCAGGCCGGCGTCGGTAGCTGCTGCGGTGGGAGGGTCGCGGGGCTCGTTCTTGCAACGTGACAAGCTGTACAAGCAACGGTTGAAACAACTGACAAAGCAACATCCGCAACCTGTGAGTTGTTATTGATTTGTATTGTGTATTAAGGTTATCGTAGTTTTGGGTTCGATTCTCACTCTATACTCTCTACTCGTTTTTATGCGAATTCAGCTTAAAGTACCTATATTCCATGTTTAGTTTGTAGTGCGCGGGCACCTGCTGCAGGCCGCGGCGCTGACTTCACTCGCGCACTGCCACCAGTGCGCGCAGGTGATTGCGGGCGTGGCGCCGCAGGCCTACGTGTGCGCGCACTGCCGCCTGCGCGTGCACCGCGCCTGCGCGCGCCGCGTCGACGAGGGATGCTGCATCCACGACGCCGACGCGACGCACAACCGCATCTCTCGCTTCATGGAGCGCATGCACGCGCACGCGCCGCCAGGTACGAGACAATTTGATTTGAATTAAAATTTATAGTTTATAGTATTTATAGTTTTTTATAACAGTATACTATATACTGTTATAAATAATATATGCACTGTTAAACACATTTTTATTTTTTAAAGTATTTTGTTTTGATAATTTTTATAATATAATAAATTATATAATCAACAGGTCAAGATTCAAATGACAAGAAAAATAGGAAGACATCGGGCACCGCGCAGTTTCTGAACCGTAAGTACTATTTAGTTATAAGTAAAACAGTGAAAATTAGCGTTAACAAAATTAGCCTAAACAAATACTCTGACTAATAGACAAACAAGTTTTTTTATATCAATAAATGGCACCAATAATATGTTTTCTGATTTATCTTTCAAACATATACACCGATCAGTCAGGATTTTTTTATAAGTTTAAATATAGGTACTTAATAACTTTGATGTATTCAAAGTACATACAAAACTCCTAGCATAATTGTCACGTTTATCTAACTCCTGTGATATTACTAAATAAAAATAATAATTTGTCAGGACAAAGTTATTCGATATTTTCCAAACATGTTATCTTCTGTATTTGAGATATGTGAAGGAAATAATTCGTTTTATAAAAATCAATTCTTTAAGTAAATCTTAAATACCGAAGCAATACAGTTAATTTTGAAGCCGTCCCTAGAACTAGTGTAGGCTTCAAGGGCCCTTTTATGTAACTTGACGATTTAAAAGTGTTTGTATTACTCATTTAAAAAAAAAATAGTTTTAATTTAATTAGATAATTTAAATATGTAATTTATTTTCAGTTGAACGCAGCTTTCGAAAAATTGAAGACGAAACGCCGTGGGATGTCACACTCTCGCCTACTGTATTGGGTAAGTTTTTTTTTTATATTTCGTGCGTATTTGTGTGTGTTTATGTGCGTGTGCGTGTAGGTGTGGGTGTACATGTGTGTGTCGGAGAGAGAAAGGAAGATAATAAAATTTTGCTACATTTTTGGATTTGCAGGAACAATGTTATATTGATATATGATAAACCGCTAATTGCTTTTCACTAGATAATTTGTCCATTGTGAAGAGTTCCTTTTTATGAGATGAGATCTAATCATTTATCTAATTCTAAGTACGTGAATAAGATTTTTAAAAATGTATTCTATTTATTTATTAAGTTACAATACATTTATTATTGTCGGACTTTTATATTTTAATATATCCAAAGGCTACACATTGGCATTAGCGTTATACAGTAACACTATAAATAAATAAAAAAAATCTAGATTATTTAATCTAGATATAAATATATTCATTTGAATACCTGTAGATACCTTTATATTTTTATATGACGTAGGTACGTACGATACCACATCAAACAAATGTCACTGATTAACTTATTTGCTAAAGGGCATCCTCATTTTTTATTTCATATACGTTATTGCCGTATTTAGTTTGTATATGCAGTATTATATGTTATTCTGTTATAATTTTTTTACTGTTTCTTCTCGTTCTTTATGTATAATTAGACAGTTGAGATCTCAATGTCAATCAATAAATCTTTCTTAAATGAAATATAT
>FAPJ01023817.1:0-19412 GCA_001485985.1 Heliconius ethilla aerotome | reverse complement strand
TTGAGTAATTTGCAAAGATTTTAAAGATTTTAAAGATTTTCAAAGATTTTTCTAGTTTTAAACTTATTGAATCCAACGCCGGGCGTTGTATATTAGATAGTTGAAAATATTTTTGAATACCCTCCTAAAGTTCTAACTCGCAGATACGTTAACAAATAATTAGGATCGTTTGAAATTTCGGATGCATTATTTTTCGGGATTTTAAGTAAGTTCCTACAGCAAAGTAAAAATGATAGTTTGTTGAAGCCGCCGCAGCTCAGCGGCAAGGTTGTGAATTCTATTTCGACTCGTGGGAATGACCGAATGAATTATTTTCAATTCCCCACTCTGATAACAACAAGATGAAGCGCAGTTTCGCCACTCAACACGCAGCTTCGAAAATTGGGCGGTGCGTTGGTAACGGAGAATCTTATTCCTATCCTGCCAAATGCGGGATACAGCGTGAACCGGAAATAAATAGATAAAAAATAACTATTAAAAATAGGCGGAAATTTACAGAAGATGGAACTTGCGTTGTGAAAAACCTTAGAACAATGGGACAAAGCGTGCCCCAAATAACGAGGTCTGGTTCTTGGTTTTCCTTTCTTGACATTTTTTCATAGACGACGCTAAAACCTTCAAATATTCATAGATATATATATAGTTATTTATAGCATTTTGGACGTTCGTTACAGTGTTTCTTGAAATCTGCTTTTGCTAGGCTTTTGTAAATTTAGTGTACCTTTAAATAATAGCTTGCTTTATACGCCTGTATTGACTTGACTATTGAGGCTTCCAAGAGGTAATTATATATTTTTTAAACAATTCCTTCCACTCAAAAACTATTGAATCGATTAGTTTTCCTAAATAAATTCAAAAGTTGCTTATCGAAAGAGACTGTGTACAGAAATTGCGAGGAAGGTGGGGTAGAATGGCCTAATTCAGACATTATTATTTATCTAGTCACAAAGTATTTGTAAAATACTTTTTAAGAAAACGTATAAAGATATGAACGTAGTGCGATTAGAATCCGCGCCTCTTGGATGGATTCCAATCCCGCTGCGTAAGAATATTGATATGTTTTCTTTAAAAGTATTTTTCTTTCCCAATTTTGAAATAACACTCTAAAAATGTTGAAAAATACGTGATATTTTTAACAGCTCGCACTATATACTGTTACGAGTGTGACAGTTGGACGGACGCGCGGTGCAAGGATCCGTTCAACTACACCGCATTGCCGCGAGACCAACCTCCTCTGCAGACGTGCAACGGATGCTGCGTCAAGATGGTGCGCTATTCTAAGAGCCGTAAGTTTTTTAATACTTTTAGATTCTTAAAAGTCAAATAATTTTAATCCAAATAAGAAGTAACATGTTTAATTTTTTGAACACTATTAACATGTTTAATTTTTTACACACATTTTTTTTTGTAGACTCGTTTTCCCAAGTGTATAGATATACAATATAGAGATATATTTAGTGTCCCAGATCTGAGAAAACTCAATGGGACAACTATTTTTTCAAATCAATAATTTACAGAGTGTTTATAATTTTTCTTAGTCAGAATAAAATAACTTTGATACTTTTTAAAGAAGACGTATATGGAAAATATTTCTTTAAAATGCTTTGTACATGTTTACTTTAATATTGTAAATCTGGTATCAGGAACTACTAAGCTATAGATAAAAGCTGGTTTTGTTATGTATGAAACGTAATTTATTTATATTGTATATGGCTTACTATTAATTGTAATACCAAACTTTTATTTCAAAGTGTGTAAAAAGTTGACATAAAATTGATATTTTGAAATTAAGAAGATATGAAATATTTTAAAAACGCTGACGAAACAAAACTCCATTCTTTTTGATTATGCATTCAAAAGAGTTATTTAAAAAGCTCTTGACCTCCTTACCCACAAGGGAGGTTTTAGAGGTTTCCCACACCAACCAAGAACATCTTGTTTCTTTATGGAGTTCTATTATAATAGTCCGTAGCTTGCATTTAATAAAAAAAACATTAAATGAAATCTTAAGACTCAGAGTATAATTGGATTATGTATGCTATATTATAATGCTACTAGGGAAGTAGGAGTAGGCGTACCTTTTACAAGAGATTACATATATTGTTAATGTTTTAATCTTATACAAAAAAACTATAATTTTCAACGATAAAAAATATGTATTATTTAACATGCCATCCATAATCTGCCTGCACTTTTGAACAACATAATTAGAACGACAACATTTCCACAACTATTGCGTTTGGTTTGTTCTGAGATATTCAAAATGTACTTACTACGTATATATTAAAAACATGGCTTCATTAGCATGAAGGTATATTTGTATAATAACCAATGTAACACTAATTGTACGTCGTTATGGCGCAGCGACACAGTGCCACATAGCAGATGCAACGATTGTGGGTTCGATTAATATTCAGGTGAATAAATCATTTCGTCGATAAACAACGCGTGGAGTTGAGTTCCACCCATTGCTCCATATGCGATTTCTCGTGAATTGGTCGTTGCATTGGGACTTGGGACGGCGTGTATTAATATGAGGTTTCTCTTTATGTACAAGATACAACGTAAAGCTAAAAAAAACTACATATATAGTAAAGTTCTCTATATCTTCTTTTCCAGCATACGAGGTCGTCCGCCGAACTTGCACCTCCCAATTACAAATAAATTTGTTCATGGTGGACCACGTTTGCATGATGGAAAGTACAGGCACAGGTCACATGTGTTTCTGCGAAGAGGACATGTGCAACGGCGCATCGACACTCGATAGAGTCTATCGACTCGCGTTGACGGCACTAGTGTTGCTAGCATGTGCATGTTGCAGGTGAAGTAGAACTAGCTGCCTCGGTCTATCGATAGGTCATTCTGGTGATGTCCGTCGGTCTGTTGGTAGATCGTTTTGGTTGTATCGATTGGTTTATCGATAAATCGTTTAAGTGTTTCGGTTATATAGATTAATCTATCGATAGATTGTTTCTTATAACTGAAACATTTGTATAATTGATTGATATGACCAGAATGATTTATCGATAGACAATAGATTGGACGATGGAATCATTGATCAATTCGTATATAGATTGTTTTTATTCTACCAATTGATCTATCGATAGATAATTTTGGTTTTATCAATCGATCTATCTATTATTACGATTATATCGATCGATTGATGGCGTAGCTTAATTACATTTTTCGTCCAATTGTAGTAAAGTAGCTAAGAGGTGATTAGTTTTCACAGCGTCGTTATTTTATTAATAACAGTCTAACCCAGTCTGATCACAGCCATTGGCATAAAAGCATGTGTAGTTAAAAATTAAGTAAATATATATTCATTTAATTTTTCAAATATTCATTTCATCCCCTTTCTCCTCAAAAATTTGCAGCTTACTAAAAACGCGCATGAAAACTAAACGCTTAATAAAACCAAATCTTGATTTCAAATTCATATCTTCACATAAGTTCTTACATTTTCTAAAAAAATAATTTACTATATAATAAATAGTTAGTTTATCAAAATCGAATGATTTCTAGCGTGTACATTGCGTGGTATAGGGAGTGGTGGGTGACGTATTTAAAACGGTATCGCTCGAACGTCGCGTCGCTTCTAAATAAAATTACTGGCCCAATTTTGACCAAATTTGAATTTGCTCATAGACTTGCACTTAAAAAATAGATGTGAAGCACTTTAGGTAGAAAAAAAAATGACAGACTAGCGTGAACTGCCGCATAATAGATGGAATAAGATTAAGTAGTCGATAGTGGGGGGTCGTTGTAAACGTGATATTTGTAGAAATTATAAATTTCTAATATAAGGATTTTTGATAAAAAAAAATACTGTGAATGTGTTGATGAAGATTTGTTCAGTTGGCAGGCATAGCTAATATAGAAATAGATACGAATTTCTCCTCTTCCTCAGAAAGAGATATATAAATTTGGGCTGAATTATTTAACTTACTAAATCGGAGAAACTATTTGGAATATTAATATTACCTTGAAGTTAAATATCGTTTAGAAACCAATAATTTTCCAAAAACAAGGTGGCGTCTTAACATAAAAAAATCAAAAATATCTTTATTCTATTAAAATATTTAAAGGTTATAATTAAAACGGTTATAAAACTAAACTGTACAGTTCTTGATATGCGTATCATGTTTTACGATTCATAAAAATATATTATCACCAATTAAAATAATAGTTTTACCAATTTTTTTGGTCAATTCTTCTATTTTCACGCATTTGCCCGCAATCCTGATGGACAGACAGATATACCTAGTAATAATATTTCACACTATCTGTCCAAATCCAAATTTCTGGACATTTCTGGACAAGCATACCGACCCAATCTAGCAACAATATTTATTCATAATGGCTCTCACACAGACTCTTGATAACTCCATTTCAAATATCTTTGAAATAAAGAACTGAGCACATCTCATCGACACAAAAACGAGTGAGATGCAGAGATTTTTGGTCAGTTTCGCCGCATTTTGTACCTAATAAAGTACAAAATATAAATTATTGAATAAGTGTTACGACTAAGACAATCGAAATCTGAACGTGATAACGTGATGTTGTATTTAAATTTAAAAAAAAATGTTTCCTAGACGCAATAACGCATGTTTTTGTATTAAAAATTTAGGGCCCACTTCGGCGATCAGTTGGCAAATTAAAAAAAATAACAGCTCAGAAATCTCAATTAGCGCCTAACTCGCATTAAATCTGTAAATATCAGGATATATATAGTGATTAATGTGATTTAGGCGCTAATTAGAGGCCCTGGGTGCCAAAACTTCGAATGTCTACCTTCAATATTTAAGCAGAAATTTATATGGGATATGTTTTATCCTTATAAAAATTAGTATATCGCTAGAATAATTAGAAAATCGCCATGGCTTCGTGTTGGACGTCAGCTGGTCGCCAGTTCGTTACGGGCCTTAGCTGTGACAAGTGTGAAATAGCTCTAGATATTAAAAAAAGCTAGACATAGTCGGGTCGCATCGCTCGTTTAGACTTAACTAAGTTAGGAACATTAACACCAAATAAATATAACGCGTTAATATCGTATGTAGATAATTTAAATGTAAGTTTTCATTTAATTTTCATTTTATATATGAAGTATATTGTAATATAATATAAGTATATTAGAAATAATCTTATTATAAATATATTTTCGTTTAAAACTAAGCTGAATTTTCGCGTACTTTGAAATTTAAAGACATTTTTTATAGAACTCTAAAATGCCTTACGCTTTGTACTATAAGATGCAATGTGCGTTTTATTTAATTTACTTCTAATTATAAATATAGAAAAATGTATATATTAACAGTTCATTATTAGGTAATTTACTAAATTTACATGTTCAACGAAATGAAGTTATTGTGTGAACTGCTTTCATTAAAACAATCAAATTATATTCAATAACTTTATCCTTCGCTCATTTTATTTTTAATAGCTAAAACTTACAGTGTAAAACTTCAGAGGTCATTCAAAGGTTCAATTTTGAGCAAAAAGTTCACAAATATCTAAACCAAAATCGAAATGTTACTTCATTTGCTAGTTCTTTACTTTTTTAGTACCTGCTATGTTTTCCATCACTATTTACAAAAAGAAAAAACACATTCAGATATAAAATTTACCAAATTACTTCAAAATATCTAGCCCAACTAAATTACTAAATAACAAAAGCAGTTGATTCTATATCGTCTCAATAAGTTATTAAAAAAACAATAGCATTGTATTTACATATCGTTAAATTTTACCATAACAAAAAAATATATTTTTTTTACCATTTATTAACATCGCATGGTCAATAACTTGTATGTAAAGGTCCTAGCATGAACACTGCACTGTAGTTGGGCCTCCAGCACTTATAATGTAAGTAGGATTGCCATTTGGAAGTTACCAAAAAACGGTAAAAAAAAAACATCTTTAACTTTATTAAAAAATGGTAAAAATTTTTTTTTTTACAATTTTACTTCGTTTTTGACATTGGCAGCCCTACATTTATTACAACTAATTTTCTTTAATAGTTATTCACTGTAAAGTATTTTTAAGAACATAAATGTTTCTTATTATGTGTTTTAGATAAACTGCTTTATTTTTCATTAAAAATATTATATAATATATAGATGTAGAAAAATATATTATACACTTTTTTAAAATAATTAATTAATAAAGAACACCATTTACATATATATAATAAAACACATAATATGAAACGTTCATGTTTAAAATTTATTTTATATATAATAGTAATTTTAATATTGTTAACAATAATTAAAGTTAATTCGCTTTAATTTTTAACTAAATAGTGTAAGAATTGTATGCAGTATTGTTGAAATATATTTTTCAAAAGATTAAGAAAGATTTAAAAAAGAACAAGTAATATTTTTTTTTTAAATTGTTATTCCACACATAGGAAAGAAAAATATTTTCTTTTTTCATATCTGTAGAATAACAAAAGATATTTTACTCCACAAAACAAGAGAAACAATTTTTTTTCAAGATACTTTTTAAAAATATATTTCAACATATGTATATACAAAAACAATATTTTAATATATCCTCCTCACGTTGCGATTGCATATCACGCATAGTAAAATTAGCTATTCTTGTATAGGCTATTAGAATTTTCTTACATATCGCGTTCCTTGCGAATGACCTAAGATTTTAGAGAACTAAGCATGTATTTTGACGATTCAATAACTATCAAAGCCATAAATATAAATAGTCCAATTTATTATTTATTTCTTCCCAATTTTCCAATACATTATCTGTGGGAAAGCACGCGTTTATAAAAAAATATTACCAATTAGTAATTTCTCATTTTTCGAATATATTAGGTATGAAAAGATACGCGGTTATACAAAAAAAATCCAGCTAATTATTTCTCTGGAAAGGCGGTCATAAAATAAAATTCTATTAATAATTTCCTCTCAATTGTTTAATATATTATCTGTGACACGCGGTTATAAAAGAATAACTTCTAATTAATTATTTCACCCAATTTCTTCAATAGATCTGTGGAAAGGCACTTGCTCCTTTTCTAACGCTAAGATCGTCATAAGTTAGAAAGAGACAAATATATTTGTAACTAGATTATTTACTACCAAAGTAATATTTATACAATTTAGTTTTTATTCAATAAATTCGCATATAGAATTTTAAGGATAACAAATATGGCTTCCGTTACTGTTTAACCAATTTTAAAGTATATTAAAAATAACATATAAACAGTTGTTATTGAATTGTTTTTAACAGAATGAAAATGCACTTTTAATATCGCTTGAATAACCACCAGTTGTGTCGACGTTGTGGTTGATACTTCGGAATGTACGTTAGTGTCCATTTAATTTAGTGGCGAATCACTCTCTTCTTCCACTCATAAAAGCGTGTTGGGTGATATAACCAAACGCTACATTCATTCATAATTCATTTCTAAGACGTATATTCCGAAGCTGAAAATAAAACACAGTGTGACCTGTCTGTTTATTTTTCACATGTTCATTCGTTGGTTCAATGTAATTTATGACCAAATGTTTGGAAGTGTTTTGAAAAAAAGTATATAAAACCGTTTAAAAAATTGGCGCCCAATGTGGAACTATCTAGTTAGGTTAATATGGGCTTTCTAAATTATTATCTTCTATTCTTGTTCTTTACTATATAGAAAAATATTAAGAAATAGACAATTTTGGAGCAAAATCCATGAAGTTTAACCCTCCATGCTTATACAAATTCATCACATCTTCTAAATATTTGGTACATTTCAGTTTGAAAAGTTATAATATTTTACCTTAAGAGAAGTCTTTATACAATGAATAATTGTGTAAAAACTTTTTAATATTTGTTTAATTTATATTTCGTAAAATGTTATAACATTTTAAACTAATAAGTGTTTTTTTTATTATTGTTATTGTGAAATACGTATATGATGGCTTCTGTCAATAGAAACCAATCCTTATGAAAGAGACCTTTACTTAAATGGTAGAAAGGAAAAGTACATTTTCTTTCACTTTTAGACTATTCAGGAAATAGTTTAAATTTAAGAAAAAATGCTCAGATTTTTCAACAGTGAAAAGTTTTTAATTAAGAACACATCCAACGAACAATGTGTTCCGTTACTCTATTTATTTTGTAAAAAATTACTGTAAAAAATGTTATTCGTTTAAAATGAATAAAAGAATGTGGATTAGTTATTATTTGCAGAAGTGTTATTATGTGTTTTAAAATAACAAATATATGTATATGTTTATTTATTCAATTGATTATATAATTGTTATAAAATAGATGTGTTTATCATATATTGATGTGTATAATTTGACAAAAACGTCTGTACGACTCAGATTAGTTTCAGTATAACACACTATATTTAATATTACTTCCAAAAAAATTTAATAATATATAAAATAGAAAATATCTGGGACTACATTGTAATACTTAGTTATTTTTACTTTATATCCGACAAATATAGACATAAAAAAGAATACTTTCGCTTAATACAAATTCCAAAAAAAATCCATCTTGGATTAAATTCATTGTGATATAGATTACACTTTCATAGAAACACTTGAAAAAAATCGGTATAAAGTGTTGAAGTGTTCTTAGGTCCCGCGTATATAAGTGTATATACATACATAAATATTTATGGCAGAGCGTCGCTGACAATAAAACGAGGCAGTATTATTTGAAACGCATATCACCTTAGCAGTAAACATGAAAAAAAAATGGAAATTCAAGCTTACCGAAATATTTATTTTTATTTAGCTTCACGCTGTATCCCGCATATAGCAGGTTAAGCAGAAGGGACCTAGTGTTAAGTCACTATTCTCGACCATATATAAAATATAAAAGTTATAGAATTGTTATAAGGAATTTTAGACCTTTTTTGTGTATCTAGTGTATTTTTTAGTCATTTTTTTTCACATCGTAGAAATATGTCGTATATGATGTTCAACAAACTATTACCATAGAACAGTTATTTTAAAAAATTGTCATATATTAAATTGCTTAATTTATTTATTATGATTATAGAAAAAATATATGTTTGTATATACAAAGCTCACATTATTCGACAAAATTAATCCAAAAAATGTTACATTAGATTATTATAACAAACTTTGTGAAATACCATATAAAAATTTAGTGAAGCAGGATTACCTAGCGCTTAGTAGACGAGAACGATTGGATATCCAAGAGTTACTAGTTCAAATACGCTACATATCATTGAAATGATTATACCTACATACATTGTAATTATATATACTTTAACTTGACACAATCAAAATTCATCATTTTATTTACAATCTTATGAAAATTGTATGTATGTTACTGTATAATTATTGTAATTTCCATTATACTTATATGGTGTATAAAATAGGTGAAATATTATTAATATATTGCGAATCGACCTCATACTTGCTAAGGTGATGCATAATAAAAGCGATTTTCGATTATTAAAAGTGCCATATTTATAGATATTGTTATTGATATTTGTTTTATTTATTTCCCCTCATATTTTAACAAAAAAAAATTCTTACATTAGATAATTCTTACTTACTTTTTTTTAATTGGCTTAGTTATAGAAAAAATAAATAATTATATATGAGTTTAACTTTAATTAAAAAAGTATATGTGTTTCTGTAGATGGAGTTGACTGATCCATTCTCCACATAATTTTTGACTTGGACATTGCGGTGAAACAAAACCGCTTTGTGTAATAGTAGGAGGATATGAAAATGATTTAAACATAATTCCCCCGAGTTTGGATCTAACCCACTACCGTCGCTCACTGCGCCGCGAAGACTTCATAACCTAATCTAACTAACTAGCTAACCTGACTTCACTAATTATATAAAGGCAAAATGAACCAACAGTGAATTGTGTTCATTACTTCAAAAGGATTCAAGTCCATAATCGTTATAAAATACAGGATGTAAAAAAAGAAGTTACTCATACAAGTGTTTTAATGATACATGAAAATATTTATCTATTTTTTTTTCATTAACATTAGTGACTACACTCACAGTACATACAGAGAGAACACTACTGCTAAAAGGGACTTGGAAGGAAAGTCTATTTAATTCGTTTACTATTGAACAACTTTTACTGTTAAATGCGTATATTTGAAATGAAAATAATATATAAGAATATTTTATAAAATAATGTATAAGATGATTAACGAAAACCTTTTGGTTATTTTTCTTAAGTTCAACTAAAAATATATATTATTCACTTTAAAAGTAATTTCAATTGTGACTATAAACTATTAAGCCAGAAGTCGTTAGTTTTAAGAATACACGCATTTAATGGTTAATTTTAGGTTAGATCAAAATATTAGTCTATTTTTACATCTAGACATAAGATATATGTAGATTTTAGGCAATGTTACAACTTTATAAGTTTACATTAATGCTGCTAAAAATCACTGAAAATATAAAATGTATAGAAATGAAAACGCATTTGACTGTGTATAATGAATGTCAGTTAATTAATTTTAAATACTTTCAGTGATTGTTAGCCATTATATACCAATTTTATTGGTTACATAATTATAATATTTATTTAGTACTATTACAATTCGAACATCTAGTGAACAATGAACACGCAGTGTGGTTGCTTAAATCTAAATTGGACTTGAACAAAATTTTAATTTAGAACTATGGATTTAAAAAAGATATAATTACTACAAACTAAAAAAAATACTGACATATTTTTTTTACTTTCTTTTTTGTGTAAAAATTAGCTCATTAATTTAGCGAACTCGGTGAATACACTCATGAAGTCATGTCAAGTGAAACACTCAAAAATATTACATACATACCAAAGGTTATTTCTTGTACAGGAAAGAATAATTTGTAAAGCTTTAACTTGACATCATTCTATAAAAAAAAAAACAATTATTTTTGACGTGAAAATTGAAGCTCCGTGACATTATCAAATTAATCATAACATTTAAAAAATACATAGTGGTTAAGATATATAAAACGAAATTTCCTCAAAAAAAAAAGAAACAACGAAAAGGACAAAAAAGAAAAACAAAATAAAAATGATAATGTACATTTATTTAATGCATGTTGTTATTTCTATTTCAGATACATAAAAATTATACAAAAAATATGCATATATAAGCGACATTGAAAAGTGGGGAGCGGAGTATCTTTTCACTAGTTTCCCTCTGTCTACCCCGCTATACGCGGGATACAAGGTGAAGCTGTTATTTTTGTGTTTTAGCAATAGGGTTACCTATTGCTAAAACACAAAAATACAGAAGCAAACATACAGAACATCGCTTCTAGACGAACATATGAAATATTTATATACCAAAAATATATTATATTTATAACATAATATAGCGTAACATATTACTATCACAATTAAAAAATATTAGTAACTAACAGAAAATCTTACAATGAAGTTAAAAAAATACATTGTATTATTATTTTTTTGTTAACCCTTTATTTATATTAAAAAATAAACACTTATTAATATATCTATTGAAAAGAATGGACGAACGTTAGACAAACAAATATTATACAATTCAATTGGAGTTATTTCAATATATTTTATGTACATATAGTTGTTAGAACACACTGTATATATTTCTTAAAATATTTTACTACAATGCATATGTTAAATAAAGTATTCAATTGAAAATCAAAATTATTCATTGTTTCATCAAAATAAAAAATTAAAGTTAATTAAGAAGAAATCTGTATTATTAGATAAAAGGAAATAATCCTAACTTAACGCGATGGTGGTGATTTCAAATTTCATAATCAGAAATTATCATATTCTAAATATTGTCACAGAAAGTGAAGAATGGAGTATCTTAAAACTTAAGTTCCCTTTGCTTGTTTTCAATATTAGTGAAACTATTTTAAAAATAAAGCTGTATCTACGTATCTCCCACAAAATCATATAAACATATGTATATATTTCTAAATATTAGTAGTTTGGTGAAGTTTGAATATAACGATTCTTTTTTAAATATTGATAAGTGGAGAACGCAGTGTCTCAACACTAAGTTTCTTCCGCCTTGGCTCTAAAACATTTGACTCCCCGGATATAAAACGTTTAATAATATTTATGCTCAAAAATCATTGATTTGATTATTGACGATTTAATTATTATAAAACAAAATGTTTGTGCACTTATATTAATAAAATAAAAGTAAGACTGCTATCGTATTGTTTTCTTATTCTACCAAACAGTTAAACTATTCAATTATTCTATGATTGAAATTTAATGAATAAAAATAGTATCTTTTTTTAAATAAAGGGACAAAAAAAATAATAAAAAAAACTAAAAGTTTTTTATTAAAAATCACATTCAATCTTCACCATAAATAATATGTATCATATCATATTGTCTTATAAACCCTATAATTATTACTAAATTTAAAGCATTGTTACAATTACAAAAAATATTTATTAATTATTAATAATATTTTTATATATCTATTGTAAGTTACGATCTAACATTTTCTTTGTATGCGAATTTTATACTGAGGGATGTTTCTTTTCGTGAAAAGATAAACTGTTAGTATGTCTGTCAATATGTTTATAAATAATTATAAATTATTTAGTAATTTTAATATTTGTTAACTTCTTTAGGTATTAAGCCGGTTACATTTAACTACTCATTATTTAATTTAGAACTGGATGGATAAATTGTGAATTTTTGTTTTTTTAAGTAAATAATAAAAAAAAGAAACATAATAACATTAAAGACACAAAAAAATCCAAGATCAAAAAATATTCAGCCTCATGAAACAAAATTGCGATAATTTTTTTGTCCAGAATACATAAAAGATAATATAGATTAAATATTTATTTATACTTATTATAAAAAATATATATAAATAGTCTACATTAATACAACATCTGCACTAAATAGATCAAATTACATTGCTTGAAACAAAAAAAAAAAATTTACAATACATATTGAGACCAAAAATCACTGAAAAAAAAAATGTAAAGATAAAATATATTTAACCTCATGAATTTTCTTTTCCCCTATTTTTTTAAACAATATTACAGATAATAAATATACATTATAAATACGATAATATAGTACTATTCATATAATATTACAACATCTACAGTACCTAGGTCGGGCGCCGCTACTTGTAACTGGAGGGGTTACTGGGGCAAAGTAGGCATGTACTCGAATATTTGGAAGGTGATTCTGGAAAGAAAAAAATATTGTTAGAAACCAAATGACAAAAGATATATAAGCAATAACTGAAAAATGAAGGAAGAACATAAAAAGATATTTAAAAGCTAATTGTTAACATTGCAACTGTACAAAAATCGAATCTAGACCTGTCTTTATTCTTCTGTCTTTGCCAACCAGGCCATAAAGGATGCTTCGAAGAATAAAGATACACATATCCACAACCAACGAATATCATAAGAGAAAAACCTTTTTTTTTCAGACCTATACAGAGCGTTTTTTTTCTTATATTCAAATTATCTAAGAAAAGAAGGGCAAAAAAGAATTCTTCATAAAATCGACACTCATCCTAAGCTTTTGTATACTGTTATACATACATTGTCTATGATGAAAAAAACAAAGAAAACAATCAAAATCGATTCCAATCAAACTACTATTTAGGTTGTTTTCGTTCAAATATAGTAGATACATGATGTATTTTATCTTTTCACTTATACAGCATGTTCAATTTTTTAAAAACTTATATGAACATTTTTTTAACATAACTTGATGTTTCTTTACATAATCAAACTCCCACTCACCCTCAGCTTACGTATAGCGTTCCTGGTTACCATCTGACAGTCGTACAGCTCTATCAGCTGCAGGTTGTGACACGAGATTAAGTGTTCTAGTGCACCATCTGTTACTAGTGGACAGTTATCTAAACCTGTAAAATAAAAATAATAAATACTAATAAAACGAATGAGGGAAAATATAAAATTAGCTTCACGCCATATCCCGCATAAGGGCATTTAGACATAGAGAACATAATGTTACGATACGTTGCCCCCTCCTGGTCCTCCACGCTCGCCCTATTCCGCCACTCGATAGACGTCGTTTATAGAGTGGCGGATGTCAACGCAGCGCTTTGTCTACCAGGATAAACAAATGAAAACAAATAAAAAAAGGACTAGCAGATTTTTATTTATTCCTTTAATTATAATGTTTTTTCTTACTCATAGGAACGTCGCGTTCACAGTCGCACTCTTGTGCCCCTGCGCTATAACTGGCTTCGACACACAGAAATTATGCGTGAAGATTGGAGTGCCTTAACATTAGGTTCCCCCTGCCTACTTTGCTATGCGTCCTACACGGTGAATCTAAGAAATATATATAAATAATATTTTTTAAAAAATGTCTCACCAAGCACAGTGAGGTGTTCAGCGGCACACGGCGACATCGACAGCTGCTTGATACCGTAGTCCGTTATCAGTTCACAGTGCGAGAGGGTCTGAAAACAGATAACATGAAGTTATAATACATAATTATGTCGATTTTTGCCCATAATCTAAACTAAAATATCACTTACTATCTATCACTTGACAGTTGAGGTAAAATAAATATATAATAGCATTTGAACCCTGAGGGCTTTTAGTTTTTTCTTTAACGTATAAAATATTCGGAATTTAGTTTGAAATTTGTTTGAAAATATATGTCATATAATAACTTTTATAAAAAAAAAACAGTAAAAGTCCTCGTTTTCCACTTGAGGAAATTAACTATTTTCATTTCTTCACTCTGGTAACAAAAAAAAGCACGGCGTTGATATCCGCCACTCAACACGCAATGTTTCGAAGTACTTAACTAAGTTCCCTCTGACTTCCATGCTATATGCGAGATACAGCGTGAAGCTAAAAAAATTACTCCCATGGGAGTAAACTCAGTAGGAAGTGAAGATTATATCACTAAAAAATATTAAATTTTTACCAGTTTCTCAAGCCGCGGGCACCCCATGGCCAAATGAACGAGAGTAGTATCCGTTATAAGAACACACTCTTCTAAATCCATTCGTTCCAACATTCTGCAACTCTGGAAACAAGAGTATATAACCTACATTATTTTGAAATTTGAAGTTGCGGATTGCAATTTGAATCTGGAGGGAAACGTTGTTAAGTTTAGGTGATATACAATTAAAGTGTTCTGTTGACTGAATTTGGTTATAATTTTTTTTTTGTTGTAGATAGGCAAGCATTTGTCCGCTTTCTCACCTGGGTGGTAAGTGAAGTCTGTGAATCAAAATGAAAAATGTAGTTTCGTAAATTGAAAAATCCGAAAATTCCCACACACTCACTCTAGCCAAAGCCTGGAATCCAGCGTCAGTGAGATGGGCGCACTGCGCCAGCTCGAGGGTCACTAGTTCAGGGCAGTGCGCCGCAATGGCGCTCAACGCCGCATCTGTGAGGCGTGAACAACCCGATACGCATAGGCGGCGCATGGAGGGACCGAGTTTTGATATTGATTCGTCTGTTAAGTTCTGAAAGTGCAGTGGGTTTGATTTATGAGTTAGGAAGAAATTGTAAGTGGTGATTGTGGGTTTGATTTCTACAAGGGGCAAATTAATTTAAAAAATAATTTTCATTTCTCTCCTTTGGTAAAAGATAAAGGGAGGCAAAAAAGGGAGGCTCAAATCCGAGCGAACTAAGTACTTAATTTGCTGTTTCAAGGTAAGTTATACAAAAAAGCAAATAGTTTTTTTAGTTGAACAAGCTAATCGCAGGAAGGTGGTGTAGGTAATATTATGTCAGTGAGAGATTTTTTTTAGCTTCACGCTGTATCCCGCAGTGTGGGCAGAGGGAACCTGCAGGGAATCCTCGACTGGCATCACGGTCAGCGTTACCTAGGACTATTATATTATAAAACTATTCAAAGCCAGTCGTGATGCTGGGGTAACCACAGGTTGTGGGTTCAACATATACTCAGGGAATGAAATATTTAATATTTAAATTTCATCGATCCAACGAAAGTTTTGTTACGCCATTAAAAATATACACTTACGTCACATCCCTGTACATTAAGGACTTCTAAGTCTGGGCAATATGTCGCTAAGCAGGATACTGCCTTGTCGTTTACGTTTTTACATCCTAGAACAAAAACAAACATTATTATTAATTAAGTATAGTGGTGGCGGGTTCTAACAATAAAAATAAAATTAACAGTGGTTCGAGTTAAGTAAATGACAAGGAAAGTTATTGATACTAATACTCAAAAATTTTTTACACCTGCCCTCCAAAATAAAAAAAAATCTTATAATTTTTTCCTTTACTCATATTTGAACCCACTGCCCTCAAGTAACAAAGCCACATACATACCTCTACATATAAAACTCTTCAGTTTAGGACATCCGCGGGCTAACGCTTCGACGCCATTTTCCGTTATAGATTGACACCAAGATACGTTCACGTGCGTAAGAAGCTGAAATAGAATAAAAAACTTTATTAATATAAAAAATGTTTTAAGTGTCTTAAGTGTGTGAAGATGTGAAGATTCTTTTAATGGATTTAAAAGACCCAATAATTATGATATACTAGAAAAAACTTGTAATTTAATTATTCACGTTTCGGTAAAGTTACTTCAAATTCGGCGTAGGTTGTCGCCACTCTAAATCTCAATATATTCTACAGGCCGGTCTTGAATCCACGGTCATCTTAAATTATTAAAAGTTTTATTATGCTACCAGAAATTTTACATAAGTTTTATTTTTAAATTATTAAAAAAATAAATAAGTACTTACTGGGCACCCATCTGATAAGGCTTTTAACGATATATCCGTTATACTTGGACACGAGTCGAGGTTTATTCTGTAAATAAGAATAAGTTACAATTTTTATATGAAAAAATTATAGGAATACAAGCAACACACCTAAATTTATAGTTATAATCATAAGAAAGATAATTATACAATTTTTTACATAAATTGGTGTCATGTGTTATTCTGATGTGTAAGCTTTATTACTGTAAAGTTTAATCTCTATCCGTTCAGTAGTACTTGCGTCAAACATTCATCCTCAAAAACGAATAAGGACGACTAATCGACGGATCGACGTGGATCGTACTGTAAAGTATATATTAATAAATAATAAATTCTACATACTTTTGTAATTTCCCACACTTCCTACCGAGCGCTTGACAAGCTTGATCTGTCAGCTTCTTACATTTGTTCAGGTTCAAATCCTCTATGTTAGGACATGACTGTAAAGGAAATATTTTAAAAAATGTATAAAAAACAACATTTCGCACTTTATATTAGTAGTTTTTTACTTTTACACTGTATCCTGAATATAACAGAACAGAGGGCCTAAGACACTCCATACTTAGCTCTTCACCCAAATTAGAGACACTGATAACTGAAAACGCTCAGTGCAACCTAGTGTTAAGACACTTCGCTCCCATTATGACATTTCCGTGCCTCACTTTCCATGGAATTGTGGAAGCACTGCGGGTTAATAGGCGAAACTCAATGCCGCTCTGTGCTTCATTACCAGAGCATGGAAATGAAAATTTAATTTCCTTGAGTGGGAATCTAACCTAAAGCCTATTACATTTACAGTTGAACGCTTGTACCTATGCGCCACAATTGGCCTAAAACAGCTTAATTACAAAAATATATTATAACTACATATATGTGGGAGAATAATGTAAATAAACCTAAATTTAAAAAAAATTGCAAAACAGAGAGAAAACAGAGAAATTGAACCGGTTACCTGCGCCAAAGACTTTATGGAGCCATCAGCGATACTTTCACATCCTCTCAATGATAGCTGTCTGAGGAAACCACCGCAACGTTGCGATATATTTTCTATTACAGGACCCTAAAAATTAAAAAAAAGTATGTTTTTTTAGCTTCATGTCATATCGCGCAAATAGCAGAATAGGCAGAGAGAACCTGGGAACCTAGTGCTTAACACTAGGTTCCCAGGTTCTCTCTGTAATGTCTGTCTGATTGTCAATATTTTTTACCTCTACATCTCTTTGGAAGTCAAACAAATCTATTCTTTGCCAATTAGAGCCGTCAAGAGCTAGGATATTCCATAATTTCGATACCTGCAAAATAAATAAAAGACATTCAAATATATAAAAAGAATAAATTATAAAACTATATTGACAAAAATTAATTCACATTCAATAATTGTAGCAGATTAGCTTAAAATATTCCGTTCCCCACATCTTTCGCCTTGTCTACTGTCGACAATGAAAATATTAATAAATAATAATTTATTTCCTCAAGTAGGGATCGAACCCACAAGCATCGCGTTACAGTTACACGATTGTGCCCCTGCACCACAACGGCCATGACTTTTACTACATACTTAGTTATTTTGTGATAAACATAAATACATTGATTACATGTGCGATAAAAGTAATTAAGTACAAAAAATGAGGCCATTGATCCAAAACAAACAAATACATACTTTAATTCAATTTATTAGAATAATCACAACTAACAATGAGATTTATTACTATTCATTTTTTTTCTATAAAAAGATTTTTCTTAATAGCTTTTTGACTACAAGGCTGAGAGCACCTAAAGTAAACAGATTTTTGCCTGTATTAGAGACATTGTATGTTATGTATTATATAGTAGGCTAATGGAATTAATTCATTTCCCAAACTGAGGATTGAACATACGAACGCTACATACCTAGTTAATCCTTGTCCGACTTCATCACAGCAGCATCTATTTTAGGCTTGTGTGTTAACATATATAACAAAATGTGGAATTATGCATGAAGTTAGAAAAAAAATACTAATATTTTATACCTGAGCACATCTGCATAGTGAAACCACATCCAAATAGGATAATATGCGTAGCAATAACTCTTTGGGGAGCTTTTTGTTTATGTGATTCTCATCCTCGTGGGAGAACCGAGATATCTGAAATTATAACAAAAAATCATATTATTAAATATATCTTTTAAATTGTCAATGACAATTTGATGTGAAAAGATGTTAATTAACTTGAAATACAAGAATATAATATGGTGTTTTTGTAACTTTTAGGAAGATAATGCGCTAAAATTCTACTAATATTATAAATATGAAACTTTTTGAGGATGAATATGTGATCCACTTTCAAGCAAAAACTACTAAAACAGATTTAGATGAAACTTTACAGTAACATAGCTTGAATGTGAGAATAAAACATATGCTACAATTTGTGTAGATATTGTATATTTTTAAGCGTTTGAGTCACTAGTGTTTTTAGATGGAACATAATAGACAAAAATATGTTTATCAGAATGTTCAATACACTTAAAAAATCTTTCATAATAAAAATTCAATATAAGGAATATTGAATTGCACTAGCATTTGTTACTTTTTTATAGAAAAAAATAATATACTATGTTTCTAATAAACTCTGTTATCCTAAAAGAAAATGCATGTACCTATAGTACTGAATATTAATTATTAACTAATCACTTACAACT
>FAPJ01023796.1:9039-20111 GCA_001485985.1 Heliconius ethilla aerotome | reverse complement strand
AATTAAATTTTACTTTTACATACCAATAAACTCTCCCAAACGAGATCCTAAAAGAGCTCCAGCGCTGGTAACTACGGCACACGTATTAAACATTCGATTTTCTTGCAACGGCCGATCCGGAATGCGAAAACCTAGTCTAGCAAATGGTTCATCTTCCGCTTTAACTGTACGCACAGCCAGCTTCCCCAGCGCGCATAGTATATCCTTTCTATCAAAAGTCTTCGCAGTTCCTCTCTCATATCTGACATCATATGGATTTTGCGAATCTAAACCAGACGTGAATACTTTACTTTCACTCATCAACACTCTATGAAATTCCTTTATAAGCAGTTCTTTAAAATCTGTGGTCTTAGTTTCACATTCAGATGTGGTCAAATCATTGCAGACATACTTATCACTATCGAGTTCTAGAATCGCTTTGTGTATGTTGGGAAACCTTGGACTGCCGTGACTTTTTACGACAATGTTATTAGATCGCATTTGGACCCCAAAAGATTTGTTAGACCACTGCAAATGTCCCGTTTTGAACGATACCACCGATCTTTTTCGCACCGCATCGGCTTTTACTGAAGACATATTTATGATATTATTCTCTGAAAATGTCTCTTGAAAACTTATCCCTGATATGCCATTTTTATGGGAAACCACGTGAGATTTACTAAAAAGTCTTTGTTTTTCTAAACTCATCCAATATTGGGACCATATCAAGTATAAATAACCGCACATTCCAAAACAGAGGAGATTGATAAAAATCCACACAGACATCGCTGCAGCCTTCATTATTAGGAACAATACCTAACTATTTACTTATATAATATTTTTAATATCACTTTTAGATTTAGTTCTAACTAAACATTGTAAAAATTCTTAATATTTAACAAATGTTTACATCACAACCATAAAAATATTTTGGAGGCTTGCATAAGTCAATGGGTGGAGTGCGATCAGCTGAGACTAAAAGCTCACGCACGCGCTTTGGGAGAACGCTTAGACCGCAATATTATCTTTATCAAAGATAAAGTTTTATTATTACAGTAAATATTTTCAAAGAAAGTATCCATATTAAAAAATAATTGTTATACCCAAAAAGATAAAAGTTACAAAATATTAAATAGCAATTTCGTTTTAGCGACTCTGTAGGTCGCTAAAACGAAATTGCTACATTAAATAACTTACTATATTAAATATCTCAGCAAATGAGGCTGGCAACATTTATATGCTTTCTAAATATTTTTCTTTCCGAAATGTGGAATAACACTTTAAAAATATCAAAAACATCTTGGATTTCAATAAAATGCTATAATATAGTTAATGCTATAGTATAATATATTTCAACTTTACTGCTTAATTCAATTATTTAAACCAACATATACGAGAACCATAGCACGAATAACGTGATTATATTTTATCCAACTTTTATAAAAAGTAAACGTGAAATTTTTAACTTCATTTCCTATTCTTTTCTTGTATTACCTAAATTTTATATCCGAATCATTCAAATGTATGTTATCTTTCACTTTTTTTTCATGAGCTTAACACTAAGCGCACTCTGTCTATTAAAACCCCACAACAAACAAATTAAATAGAAAACACGTGAACATTCTCGATGCCAATTTATATAAAAGAAGTTAAATTTATGTAAAATGTTAATATCATTTGATTGATTCCTTACATAATAAAATCAAATAACGCTACTGCTATAGGTATATTATAATAAAACGTGTCTTCTTCCCAAGTAATCACGACCAGTAATATATTTAAATAATTTAGTTTTAACTAAGATTAATACTACAAGTTTTCTTATAATTATGTGCATACCATGTTATGTAAACGCAATTATAATATTTAATATTTTCGTCTGATCTTTATGAAATTAGAAATTAGGATAAAAAAATCTCTTAAATTAAGATTCCAATTGTCTTCATCTTCTTATAGAAATCTTCGAAACTTCCTTCAATTTTAAGGTGGCTGAAATTTTATATTTAAGAATAATGAAACATTTTTCGTAAACGAAGACGGGAATTTAGCATATTTTTATAATATTGGTTTTGCTACATTAGAATATAGTATGTATATTGTAATTCTTCTCTTAAATTACGCTGACTATTAGTAAAAAACCAATTAAGACCGTTGTAAACTTTAGAAAATAAAAAAGATAGAGAAGTTGTGATATATTATAATATTACAATTTTAATCTAATAAAACAAATCTTAAAAAAATACTACGAATGTAATTATTACTATGCTTTATTTGGGTCTTAATTAATTTAATTAATTTCTTTACGAAAAGAATGGTAGCAATCAATGGTGACTACAGCTGGAGTTGAAATGTTGAAACTATAGTACCTGCAGCTATTAGATAAATAGAATATAAGAGAATTATGAAAGTTTAAATAGAAATTAAACACATTTACAATTATAATATTGTATTAAATTTAATTTATTGTAATGACTAGTGCTATTTATAATTTAGTAACATTATGACAAATATTTAAATTTCTGAAGGAAACATATTTGCGATACACACTATATATATTAATATTTTTAACTGAAAAGATATCTTAATTACAAATTATTAAAAATCTACTTTACTAGTTTATTACAACAATTGGTTTATTACAAAAACTGACTACAAAACGTGTTTCTAAATGAAATAAATGCATACTGTATTGCATTCACTTTATATCCTGCAAATAGTAGGAACGGAGTGTCTTAACACTAGGTTCTCTCTGCCTACCCTGCCGTGTGATACAAAAATCATCACATTTTACAGTCAGTTATTGTTTTGATTAAATACATTTTTATTATTTATGATTATTTAAATAAATTGTATTTTAAAGGTTAATTATATGAATTATTTATATTTTAAACATTGTTATTAAGATATAATATTGATTATTTGTTACAAGAACATTATTAATTGGTAAAAAAAAGATTAATTACTAATAAGTTGTTTGATGAATAAAAAAATATTGTAATATTCGTACTATAATAAGAATTAATATTTATTATTTATAATAGGAATAAATTATTATAAATGATAATTGATATTTGCCTATTATAAATAAGAGTAAAAATTGAGTTTCTTGTTTATAGAAATATGCAAATACAACAGAAAATATTTTTATTATTTTAATTATATAGTATTATGGAAAAATACATATATAAAGTACGAATTATAAATAATAATAAGCATAATTATGAAAACATGATATGACATTTCTTTAATTTCATCAATTGAAATTTATGTTACTTTAAAATCTTACTTGATTCAGTCTAAGCTATGTTACAGTTAGGATTCTAAAAGTTACTAAGTAAAAACCGCCGCCGCTGCCATTTGTGCCTGACAAATTAATATATAATTTATAAAAAAACTCATATTTAAAAATCGTTCATCTATTTTTTAGCTTAGTACTTTGTCCCGTATATAGTACACAATGGGAACTTTATAGTGTAGAAATAATCCGTTCACTACTTTAGGTATTTTTTTTTTGAGATATTGTATGTTGGTTGAGATATTTTAGGAGTGGAGTTCTACATCGCGATTTGTCTACCAAAATACAGAGCTGAAAATAATTCTTTCCCCATTGTTGTCTTCGCCCGACTGACTTTCTACCCGAGTGGAGAACGAACTCACAATCGTCACATTTACAATAATGTATATGAAACCTTATAAAATTAACAATATTCGTTAAATTTGATCCTTAACACATTTAGAACATTTTAGTGCACTAAAATAGGTAAGATTTCGAGATTCATCTCTATAAGATATATCTCTCAAGGAACTTGTGACAGTAGATAAGTGACAATCACAGGGTAAGGGCACGATACAGTAAAATTACACAAAGAAACTAAACAATAAAAATTTCACAAACAAACAGTAGAAAAATAAACTTATAATACTTTCACCACAGACCACCTACACCAAACACCAATGTTGAGAAATTTTAATTACAATTAACAATACATATTACAAATGATAATTAGTTCTTTTTTTTAATGGAAAAGAGAGAAAGAAAAAAGACAAACGAGCGAATGGGTCATCTGATGGTATGTAATTACCGCCGCCCACGACCCTGTGTAACACCAGAGGAGCTACAGGTGCGTTGCCGGCCTTTTCTTTAAGTTTGTGCGGAAATCAATTGTCAATTATATTATAAGATGTAACAATTATTTAAACACAATGTAGGCATACACGAGCGCCATGACAGTCATCCGGACGAGGTGCGGCAGGGTCGCGTGGAGGGGGGGTCAGCGGTCCCAGCGCTCGCGCACGCCCTCACGCGACAGCACGCGCGAGTAGTGCAGCACGGGGAGTATCGCGCCGCCCAGCACCACCGCGCCGAACGACGGCTTGTGTAGAAACCTGATGGAAATATTATAGCGTATAGTATGTAGTCAGTCACCCTAAAGTTGGGCCTGAACTATACAACGTTCAGAAAGAAGCTTTTGAGCTTTGTGCATTCCGAAATTATTTTTTTTGTTTTGTTGATAAGAAAAAGAAGCTTGATAAGAAAATATGACTCAGTGGTCAGAGCACTTAGACGGTTTCGATATGTTAATATTTTCATACATTTTCTATCTTTAGTTTGAAGTAACTCAATTTTTATAGGTATAATTTTCATGTTAAATTATTTCCATTTACTTGGTTTATTTGACATTGACATTAACATGTGCACACCGCCTCCGCAAACCGTTGCAATAACATGACAAAAAAACTAAGACCACCTAATTTTTTTTACATTTTTCTTATAAAAAATTTATGCTATATCAATAAATAAAAATAATATTCAAACCTCACCAAGGCAACGATATGACGAACAAAGTGTATGAAAAGGAAAGAACCAAATTAGCCCACAATCTTGTACACCGCCTCAAGTTACTCGACACCCAGTGACACTGTAAAACTAGAAAAAAAATATATTTTTATGATTTTGCTTTATTTTACATTTTATAATGATGCAGATAGATGAAACATAAAAATACACTGAGTATTTGTCATGTTTAACTTTTTTAGGGAAATTCCAGCGTACATGCTGTGCTACAGCAATTTATTTTTACCCAGCTTGGTAAACTAAATACAAATATAAGGTATACAAGTTGAATTTGTAGTTATCAAAATAAGCATTTAAGTTTTAACAGATACTTAAATGAAATAAACAATTTTTTATGAGACTGGCGTGGCACTGGGGCGACAAATGTGAGACTACTGTAAATTGAATGGTTGTGGGTTCGATTCCCAACTTGAGGGAATGAAATATGATTCCTAGGCTACATCCGCCTGACCTACTATGTATGGGACACAGCGTGAAGCTATACACAAAATAATAATTTCAAATACTTACACAAGGTCAACCATTCGGGATGCAATGTCATGGCCGACGCAAACACTTGTACATAGCCCAACATCCTATACTTCCATGTATGCGTATTTGCGTCTCGTTTTTCCAAATCATACAATTGCTGCAGAGTATAAGAACCTTTTCTCATTAGAGACATCGGATCCGCTGTAGGAAAGTTTTGTGGACCATACGGCTGAAGAACACCCCGTTCAACAATACCCACAGCTGTGTACTGTAATAATTAAAAAAAAATCTAATTAAAAAAAAATTATGCCTTCTCTAAATAAGTATTATTTTAAATAACTATACCTATATCTTGTAATATTTTTTGTAATAACTGCTTTTTTTATGAAGCTGCTGCTTAACTAAAAACAATCAGGAAATTGCAATTGAAAAATAAATGTGCTTGGTAAAATGTGCTTTTTAAATTCACAGACTTTATGCATTTTGTTAAAGTAAATACGTTCACCTTATTGCATTTTTAATTTTTTTTCCTAATTTAAATTATACATTAAAAAAATTAAAGTTTGGGTTTACTAGAACCTCGATTAAGTAAACTGTAGACTGATATGTCAAATTAGAGTCCTTTATAAGAGTTCTTATTTACCTCACTGCATATACAGTGTGTTATATTTAATCTGTAGGGAACATTTAGTATTCAAAATTTATATTACAATGTAAAATTATTATATTTGCTAAATATAAAAATGCTTATAAAATAAAAAAAACAAATTGAATTACTGTTAGGTTTTTCAAATTTAAGATAGATTTATCTTCTTTTTTAGAATTATATGTGTGTGTGGTTAAAAATATTGTGTATTATTAATTTCTAATAATTAAGTTGAGACACAAGGGAAAATATAAAAATGAAAGTATATTTTAAAAAAGCCATCACATGTATCAAGCTTTAAAATGAGATAAAACAATATAAAATGATATAAATGCTAAAATTAAAAACAAAGAAAATTGACTGCTTTCAAAATGCATTCCAAAAAGAGCACCATTTTTAAAATACACCTTTGGTAATAAATGCATATAACCAAAACATAAGTACAGATATAAAATATAAAGTATACCAATGCTAATTCAGGGTAAGAGGATACATTGTATTAAAAACAGTCATTGGGTAGGTACAATTTTACTATTTTTGATTTAAAGGGGCAATAGGTTGACTTACAATGTCATCCTCCCGTCCCGCATAAGAGAAATGAATTCGAAGATCACCTATTTCATGTTCCAGTGCACTGTTCCCATGGTAATAAAAACCTGAGTGTAATTTTATATCACTCCTATCGGGTCTTGTGTCTGACCAAATTTCATAATAATCATTTACTTTTCTCTTTACATCCAAGCCTAAAATAAACCGACAGTGTTAAATTAATGATGCCAATCACAGATTTCTACATACCTACAGCCTCTGCACCACAATGGCCAAAAAGCAATGATTTTATAACTAAAAAAATAAATAATTCAACTATGTTACCTAAATACATCCATCCAATTTTAACATTTTCTGCAACATGAGTTTCACTGAACATTGGCATAGATGTTGGGTTGTGATGACCAGGTCTAATGTAAAACAATGCAGAATCTACCACATAGTCTCTCCAGTCTTTGTGGTACCAATAAGTCTTCTGAGATTCTTCTACTGGTTCACTCACAAAATTTTCTGTCTCACTGTGTATTGGAAAAATATAATAAGCACCTTTATGTTATATCCTGTATATAGTTGGGTATATGCAGTATATAGTATAAAATTCTCCATTCTCCATTGTGGGGTACTCCTAAATATCAAAATATGATTTGTGGAGTGGTGAAACTCATTGTTGTGCCTTGGTTTCTTTTGTTTTTGAGAAAATGAAACTATTCATTCCCCTGAATATGAAGTAAATCGGTGTAGATTTACTTCAATGACAGTCAGATGCTGTACCATTGTCCCGCAAAGGAATGCAAAAATAAAAAATATTGTCAGTATATTAAATTTATCTGTTATAACCTACAGTATTAATTAGAAAATTTGGAAAAAAATATTGTTACTTGATTAAAAATAAAATAAAGCATAGTTATAAATGTAAGATCATGTTGCTTACGTAGTTTCTTCAATCCATTGATACATTTGAACTCTCTTTCTCAATTTGACAGCTTGCACATGTATATTATAATCCGGTTCAGAAATAGGCTCTTGAATTCTAAGTGGTCCTACAATATGCACAACTTTTCCTTCATATCTATTAGCTTCATCGCCTGTATGTACATCAATACTTTCTGCTACAGAAACTAATTCTTCTAACATGAGATTGCTTTGTATTGTTTGGCACTGCAATAAAATATTATTGACATACATATTTGAAATATCATAGTAACCAGCATGCAAATATTAAAGTGTGAGTGAGATACTTACTTCTGACCATATCAAGAAATAAGTAACCCCGGAGAATAAAATAAGGCTAAGTAGTGTAGTTAACCAAGTTTCTTTAAACTGATCCAAAACTGTTCTCCTATCCATCTGTATTGTAAACAAAATTCATAATGTAAATTTTTATTCTAAGAAACTAATTGTTCATTTTTAATTTAAGCAAATAAATTACTTTAAAAGCAAAATAATATTCATTCAGTTATAGTCGAAATACGCCGGTATATTTCTACTGAAACCTTTTTTTGCGGACTGTTATTAGTTTTCACATTTAATCACATATTCGCAAAATGTCGAAATGGTTCTGTAATTATTAATTTAAAGAAAATTTGGTAAGTAGTTGAAAAGTAAAAAGTTTATAATTTGTTTTCCAATAATTTAACAACTGACATTTATCCCAAACTAAAAGTTACAATCTTGGTCCCACAGATCAATAATAGAATTCCAGAGATAATAACAAAGTTAACAAATATATTTATTAGCAAATGAATTCATATTTTTTTTAATGTATATTTATATTTTTCATTTTTTGCCGTAAAGTTAACAAAGTAGAATTAATTACATCTGAAAGTGCTAGAGACGAACACGTTAGATAAGATAGATATGTTAAAAAAAAATACGGAATTTAAATGTGTTTCAAGTATGATATTTTCAATTTATGTTTTCGAAATTTTAACTGATTCACTTATTACGATATTAAATGGAGAAGCCTTTAGAAAATAACATTGTTGAACAAAGAGTAAGCAGTAAAAAATAATATTTTTATAATAAAAACACAATTAACTGGACAAATTATTGATTGGATAATTCATATAATTTTAAAGTTATTTAAATTAAATAAAATAAAACATTAATATATAAAACATTAATCTAAAAGTTTTTTTAACTATTACTATTACTGAATGTTTTTTCAGCTTGCCTACCTAAAAGCCATAAACAAAAACAATTTGACATTTGTAATTTTGTACTATTTTGTAAATAAACACTTATAGATAAATAAATAAGGTTATCAAGAATTGCATATTGCACTAGGCTATTTATAAAATAATATTATACAATGTGTGTTTAATTAATAGTCTAAATATGTTTTAGTATTTGATATTATTTAAATACATAATGTATTTTAAAATATTCGTGAAGCTCTCAAAGAAACCATTGTATTTGCAACTACATCTGTACCCACAGATATTTAGGCAAAATCGAAAGTTTTACCACAATTTACCTTTTTTAAATTTATATAAAGATGTCATAGGTATGTATGCCAGCAAATTTTAGTAATAATTATAGAATTAATATTTGAGATTTTAGGCATTATTGAACAATATTATAAGTAGTTAGCTCAGAACTCTAAATATAATTCAAATTAAGTATTTTAAATATATGAAATTTATATTTATTATAATAGTATTTAAATAATAATTTCCAATATTTTATTTCTAAAATTATTCAGCTCTCACTAATTAATGCTTTGTAAGAAGGTTTAGAGCAATGTCTAAGTTTTTTATTAAGTATCTATATTCCCTCAAATAATATTGTGATATCTATTTTACATACAATTTAACACTATTATAGGTGAATCAATAACAGAAAATTATGCAGCTGATCTGAAGAAAAAACATCCTAAAATTTATAACTTAAGTTCAGAACAATTACAAAATACCTTACAAATATTACGAAAATTCGGAATAAATGCAGAAGATGCATGTTTAAATCCTCATATTTTTTGTATGAACCCTATAACTATGGATAATTATGGTGAAATTTTACGAGAATGTAACTTTGCAATTATACAACCAAAGCATATTATAAGGTATTCATATTCAATACTATTCAAATGCATGCTATATTTGAATAAATTTTAATTTGAAGTTTCAGCTAGTGCTTTGTTCCTGTTCCAAGTTCCTCTTGGAATGCTAAAAAATATCTTCTCTGTAATTTTATATTTTTTTATTAAAAAATTGAATTATCACCTTTTTAGATACCATACTTTGGTTAAATCAAGAACAATATCTCAATTAAAAAATGAAGGCCTTCTAAAAAGTGATCTTAGTTTAGAACAATTGTTATATGACTGCTTCAATGACTGGCCAAGAGAATATATTACTTTTTTAAACTTCCCGGACGGAAATACAAATATTTGTAAGTATATAAATATGTAAGTAAGAATTTGTATTTTAATGAATTACTTGATATTCATTGCATTAATTTATAAAGTATTTTATATTATGCTGTTATTTTTAGTGATGGTAAGATTGAGCATCTTAGAGAGATATTTGCAGTGGAAATTTTCAATAACAAGCCAACAATTTCAAAATTATTGTAAGAATTATTTGCCCTTAAAACATAGACCCATGTGTGATATACAGGAATCATTACATATTGCCCTAAATGAGATTAAATTTAATAAAGAGACTATAACAAAAAATGGGTTTATCATATCATCGGATCCAACTAATACTAAACTTATATTGGAAAATGTTACTACTTTAGCTGAATTAGATATCAGAGACGCTATAAGAAAAGAACCAGCTATTTTAAAAAATAATTATCAATCACTTTTAGAAATAAAGGATATACTTGAGGTAACTACTAGATTTGATTTGAATGGTTTTTAACAAAAGAAATTGTAATTTAAAAAATAATAATTGTTGTTCATAATCTTGTTCTAGTTGCTGAATGCATGTGGACTATAAAGGTTGTGGGTTATATTCCCACTGTAGGAAATGAATAATTTAATATATTCTTATTCCTCGCTCTGGTAAGAAGACAAAGTGTGGCATTGTGTTCTGCCAATTAAAACGCAATATCTTAAAAATTCGGTAGAAATTGGGCACTGAGTATCTTAACATTAGGATACCTCTGCCTAATCTGCTATATACAGTGTGAAAAAATCTAGTTGCTTATTTAACCTTCATGTAATCATATAAAAAAATGACCAATTTAAGGTACAGAAGTGACATTTTTTTCCCTTATTTTTTATATATCAATTTAAAGTCACTTAATTTTTTTTTAGCAATATAATATTTCTAATGAAGCCCAACGATCGAATTTTAAGGTATATTGTATGAGGCCGCAAACAGTTCGTGCTAGATTAGAACATCTTGTTAATCTAAAGGAGTATCAGGTGTTGGCTTCTAATCCTAGAGTAAGTATTTGAACGCCGCCATTTAATACGCAATATTTGAAATATGCAATTTATTTAATTAAACTATTTTAACTGGATGGTCTATAATCAAAAATTCCAAATGGTATTTTTAATCTTATGAACTTAAAATTATTTATTGATTGATTGACTGATTTCTCGATATATGGCGTTTC
>FAPJ01023795.1:10366-23539 GCA_001485985.1 Heliconius ethilla aerotome | reverse complement strand
TGTATACAGCGTGTCCGTCTGTCGTCTTTGTCTCCGTTGGAATCACGATCTATTGTTATTTTTGTTCTGTGACAGATTTGTACCGAGCTCCGAAACGGCCGATCGTCATTCAATGGATTTCAGTGTTTACGGATTGCAGTGAATTTGAATAGGAATTTGTGATAAAGAGTGCTCCAAATCTGTTCTAGTTGTAGTGATATTTTTTGTGTTGCGTTTTTTTAATTTTTTTTTCGGAAGTGATTGTGGCATGTGCTTTATATGAAGTGTATGGTAATATAAAAATACACGTGAATTGAATGGTGCACCTTGAAAGTTTTTAAAAGTTATCATAGTGAGGATTAAAGATTCACCCAAAAATAATGTTGAAGGAGGCAGCAAAAAAGAAGTCAAGAAAAAAAATAATAAACAAAGAACGGAAAACAATGGAGCGGCGATAGTTCACAAAAAAGAAAAATCATCTGCAACTGCAAAGACGGAAAAAGAAAATTCGAAAAGGTCACCAGGAAAGGCAGCGGAGAATGAGGTATATAATGTATTAAATCCAATAGTAAGTGACGTGAGTGAAACGTAAAAAGAAACATATGGACTACATTAAAATATAAAATGAAACACACAATTTTGTTGACTTGGAACTTCTGAAGTGTGTGATTACAAAGCAAACTTATTCCACATAGATGCAAATTTGGATGGCTTCCAATTCAAACTATCTACAATAAATCAGTTGCCACTCCTTATTTATAATAACGAAGCTTGCATACATATTAAATTTTATTCAAATAACGAATTGGTTTTATAATATTTAATTTAATAGTAATGGGTGAGGAGAAAAGTGGGGAACAGATGTCTTAACACTACGTTCTCTCTGCCTACCCTGCTTTGTGCTGGATAAAATGTGAGGCTGGTTGTAGAGAATAGTTGAAATATTACATGTTCGTTCGAGAACGAATCTGACCTACAATCGCATCCCCGCATTATTTAAATTCTTTTTTGAATCACTGCTTTAAATTTGTATAATATAATAATAACCTGTCGCTCTAAAGATTAATGTCAAATGTCATTGTGTGTTTGTTGATGATGCTCGAATGCTGTCAAATACTACAACACTAGAAAAACTACGTAATATAATTATCGATATCGATACAAAGCTTAAATTTTATATGTATTTATTATTCACAGGTATAATTTATTATTTAAACATAAGAATACACCTGCAATTAATGATGCTATGCAAACTTGAGTAGTCAAATATTTTTTCGACTGACTTTATTTAACCTCGAGTGTCACATTAACACACATTCTGAATAAATGATACTCTTTAAATTCATAACACTTTAATATATTTTGAGTCAAATGGGCATTATTGTTATCTATCTGTCTGTTGAAACGATTTCAATTAACTTTTTAAGGTTATTATGCTTATTTACCATTTAAAAATAAAATATATATTTAAAAAAAATAATAGTTAAAATAAAATAATATTTATTGTACTTTCATATTTCTTAATAATTTGGCCTTTATATTGAAGTCATTCAATCTGTTAAAAGTCTGTTATGCTTAGCAAATATTATTTATATAAAAACTTATTTTTCAAAACTATACATAAAATTTAATTCTATTTTTATTAACTTATAATAAAAATTACATTAATTATATTATACAATCATGTTAATCTTGTGAATACATACCTATACATACCCATATAATAGAAATCGGTAGGCCATTAGAAAGTCTCAAACTGCCACGAACGCTAGCTGCTGTTCCAACTTTCATTCGATTTTAAATTCTCGTTGAATTTAAAGTTCTATCCTGTTAAAACTTTATGAAAGTATTAGAATTTCGAATGAGGGACGAAAAGCTATCTCATTGGGTTTTTTTATCTTTACCGACAAAGACAATGATGATACCCGGTAGCGGAGATGCCTGTCGTATTATAGTAACTTTAATTATAATACTTAACGTATTTCTTTAGTTTTTTTTTACAACTATCTTTGATTTAATTCGACAATATTATATTAGTAGATAAGGTGGTTATCCACCATCACGTTTGGACTTTTTTTCCTATAAAACAATTTTTTTTCTTTTTCATATTAATGTTGTTAAGCTAAGATATTTTTTCGTTTCGTTTTCGTTTTGGCCGCGTTGACTAATGGGGTCGTTTATTTTTATTACTAGTTTATTTAAACTGACGCATGTTTTCTTCGGAGTTCGACTCGGCGGGGCCTATTATTACTTGTCGACGCGACATCACTCACCGCGTTAATATCGCTGTGATTATCTATTTTAATGTTAAGTCGTTTTGACAAGTGGCCAACATTTGTAGCACCTACAAAAAAAAAACTAAATAATATTTATGTAAATGCCTGTACGATGATACGACGTTTTGTGCTTTTGACAAATGAATAAAAAAAAAACAGAGAGACTTCAAAGTAGCGGAAAAATAGTATATTTTATTTATGTTAACGAAATTGAAATATAAACGCGAGGCTCCTTATAATCTGGCATTTTATTTTACGACGGCAATATATAATTGAATAAACTATTTTCAACTTTATTACTATACTCGTATGGTATAAGTTTAATTTGCACAAATGTATGTGTATCTATATAATTTTTTTTGTATTATATTTTGACAAAACCTGTCATCCTTATTTAACATTGCTTAATATATATATTTTAAAGTAGTCTCAATATTAGAATATTAAATTTAGAATTCGTTCATTTTTCTTTTTTTTTTATAGTCATTAATATGATATGGTATAGCAGTGTATCCAATAAAAAACGTTTGACTAGTATTTTTCGATGTTAATCCTACATGTCAGTGGCCTTGACCCTTGACCTTAAAGAGGAGAAATAGGTAAATGTATTTTTGTACATAAATATTTAATTTGTGTTCACTCTATTGTGTTTATCGATAGTAATTGTTATTTACATATTGTTCGTTTATTGTTCTAACTTTGCTTTGTTTATTAACCGTTCTTAAATACATATATGATTTGATTGAAAAACTAGATAAAGAATTATTTTTCTAAATATATAATGAACAAAATTACAATTCAAAGTTATGATAAAAACATAATATATATAATATGCATATAAAAAGGTTTTATTAGCATATCACGTGAGCGCTTTAAATAATAGCCGGGGTGCCTATTATAAAAGGCGATCAACCTGCAGGCACGCGGCTCCTTTGAACATCACCATCTTGAGAACCGGCACCGGCCACTGTCCACCGGACACCGCGCCGCCCGCCAGCACGCGCGCCCCATACTTGATTTATCACTCCATTGTTGCACGACGGCGCCGCACCCTCGGATAAGACCATACATTCAATTGCCGGCACGTCCCCCAAACGATTTGTGATATTTGTGTGTGCGAATTAGTATTTTGTTACGATTTTTGTTTTATATGTTTACGTAAATGTATATAGATATACGCAAAGCGCGGCGTTGAGATACGCCACTGAACGCGCAATGCTTCAAGAATTCGGCTGAAAATTGTAAATAATTATATTCTACATTATAAAGATACAGAGCCATACTTTTTACATCGTTTTCCTATTTATCAATAGGCAGATGATGTAAAAAGTAAACTTCTGTAACAATATCTCATGCTGTCCAAAATATCTCAAAAAACACTACGATATAATTATGAAAAAATAAACAATAGGGTTAACTAATCCGCTATTCTAAATAATTCTAATGATAACGTCGGTCGGTCGTCGGTATTTTTTATTCGTAATCACAGACGAGTATCACCCATGACAATTGCAATACAAGTATTATTACAAATAATTTAAATGTGTGCTAGTTTTATTAATGTTTATAAAAATATTGACATTCCTAGCGCTATACGCTTCCAGTTCCTATTCTGCTCGTGTCTTCTTTTGATATCTCGCGTAGAACACGGCCAAACTAGCGGATATTGTGTATTAGCTAAGAACAATAGGTCTACACGAACATAACTTTGAATACTAATGCCTGCATTATGCCAGCTGGTCCCCCGCTCGCCTACTGAATCAAAGATGATCTCAGAGCTCACTGCATTGTTGTAACACTAAAAACATTATATTATCTATTATTACATTTATTATTGGGTCTTATAAATCACTTACATTTGTGGACGGTTTATATTAGATTTTATTATTGAATGTTTTGTTAAACCGTAACTTATTTATATATAAATCGTTGTTACAGGCAAGCCCAGAAAATAGCAGAAATGCATCTCCTCGTTACCACGATGCTTCAATGGACGATGTAAGTATATTTTTAATTATTGGACAAATTGGCGCTTTGTATCTTAAAATTTTTTGAATGCAAACTGACTCTTTGCTAATGTTAAAGTGATACAATGGTAGATTGGTATAAATTCTTCATAAATAATATGTATTAGTTTATATGACATTTTCTGTACTTTGAAGAAAATGCATTACTTTGCCTCCACTCCACTCTAGAAAAGATCTCTCTCTAAGCTAATGGCTTGAAAGCGCAAAACGAAGTGCTTTATAAATTTCAGAATATTATATTATTTATTAGAATAAAATATTGTCTGGTCAAGTAGAAATACGGTAGCTAGATACGAATAACTGTCGTATTTGGAGTAATAAAATATCATGCGCAAAGATAAAAATATAAAGTACTAAAACAAACTAATTTTTTTCTACTGTCTGTTGTTATAAACAATAATAATTGACCTTTTCCAATACCAATATATTTTACCTTTTCAATTCCTTATTGAATTGTGTTTGTTAAATGAACAAAATACAATACATTTATTTATTTTCATTTACCGTAATTTCTTGATATTTGTTAAGTACAATAAATTCAGTTTTAGTTTATAAAATACTATACTAGGTTTTTTTTTTGTACCTCGCGTTGTAGTTCCAATAGCACACTACTTGCTAAAGCGTATGAATCTAGGCCACGGGGGTGAAAGTGTGCTAGAACCACCCGCGCGGATTTTTGTGACCTAATTTTCTTACATTTACATAACAATACTTTGTGTTTAATTATGTGTACATTACAGAGTGAAATAATAGTTCATATATAAATTTACTCTTGAAATTATATAAAAACTCGTGTTTGTATTTTTTTATTATTAATATTGCTTTCCTCATTGCAGGCATCGGACGCCGGTTCCTTGTTCCGTATGACGAATGCGGGCGGCGGCGGAAAGAATGAGCTGGTAGCACGAGGCGGAAGTGGCGGCGCTTTGGCTCTATCGCGAGCGCCGGTGGGCGGGAGCGCCAGCCCTGCGCCTGCGCCTCTCCCGCAGCCGGCGCCGTCGCCCGCGCCCGCGGCGCTGCCTCCCCCCGCCCTGCCACCGCCGCCATTCCGCGCGGACACCCCGCACAGGCCCAGCGGCGCGCACATCCCCGCCATCGAGGGACATGCCGCCACACAGATCCCGGCGCGGCCCGTGGGCGCCGCCGGCCCCGACACGCCCGAGCGGCCCGCCAGCCACAACAAGCTTCAGCCGGGCGCGCGCGCCGCCGCTGACAGCCCCACGCCCGCACCACCCGCGCCGCTGTTCCCGGCGCACGGCGCGTACCAGGCGCACGCCGCCGCCGCACTGCCCGACTACCGCCACACCAACCACGAGACGCGAACGGAGCCCGCGCCGCCCGAGCCACCACACGCGCCGCGCGCCCACGCGTCCCCGGTCACCCAGCCCCTCCCCTCCGTTCCTACCTCGTTCCCGAATCGTATTGTGTCAAATGGCGTACCACAGAGTATATCTTCGCAGATTTCCTCCGCGTCCACGCCCAGTAGTCTTCCGAGTCACCAAGCTCCCGGGCGGCCCATGTCCCCCTCCACTCCCATATCGCGCCCCTACCAGGCGACGTCGATCGCGTCTAGTCATGTAAACTCGAGTATAAGTTCCAGTATTCACAATCATTCGATACCTTATCAGAGTCAATCGAGTCTACAGAAACATTCCGCTCAACCGGTATATGCGAGTCGACCCTCCCATCATACAGCTTTCAGTGTAGCAAATCACATTACCTCAAATCACCTGCCTCCATCGTCGAATCCGCAAACGGCGCCGCATTTCAATCATTCTATAAATAGCCACAACATGATGAGCCATCAAAGTAGTATTCCATTAAGTAGCTCAAATCATTTATCAACGTCTACACCGAACCACATCAGCTCGAATCTCACTAGTGCCACGACAACTAGTACAATGTCTAGTTTTACGCCGAGCCTCAAACATCCAGGCCTAAGCCTTCCTCCTAACTCTGCATCCTTAACTTCCGTGTCGTTACATCAACCTGTAAGTCATATGGATACCACTATAACTTCAAACGCGCCCGTTGTGCTGACGCCGGCGTCCAGTACTAGCAGTGTAACCAGTCATCACTTAGCACCACCTATAGTAGATTCTAGGCAGGTGACAAATGAAATTCCAGTTCGTTCCGAAAGCTTAGCGGTCGTTAGCTCTTTGGCCAGTAATGGCTACCCCCCACCCGCTGTCTATACGGGCAGCTCATATCCCACATTATACGCTCCCTACGCACCTACGCTTCAACATAGTCCGTACCTTCCGCCGTCTGCTGCATCGCCAAGAAATACAGCTGATACGGTTAGTATATAGGAATAAAAAATACTTAAACTCATATCAATTTCCTATATTGAAATAAATTTATATTTAAAAATTATTAAATAGTTTCAGTTTTCACTTTAGTTTTGTGTAAATATTTGCAGAGGACCAACTTGTCAGCATCGCCGCTGGTTGCACCTAAAACACCAAAAGGGCTGAGACCACACACACCAGGGTCGCTCGGCGCCGCGGGGGCGCACGCGCCGCTGTCTTACTCACCGAGAGGACATAGTCCGAGTAGAGAGCGCGACAGCTTCAGGTTTGAACCGATACTTTGAATCTATTCATTTATTTGTAAGAGTAGCCGTCGAGGTCGTAATTTAACGAGATTGTGAGGCAACGTCTCACTATAAACGCGACGGTTGTAAGGGGACAAAACGACCCACAAATCATTGATAGTCTCATAAATTTTCGCGAAAAGTAGGTAACCAATTTCCCCTTGCTTATCCTGTTTTATGTGGTACATATAATTGAATAATATGTACACGATAGGTTTCATTTGCCATTACCTAGAGGTAAGCGTAAGTTTTGTCACTATAATAAGTGATTCCACTTCAACAAGTATGTTATTTATATTGGGTTGAAGTTACGTACTTCATGAATAAACATATATTTCAAACAACCTATTTCAACAGCAATATCAGCAGTCTATCGCGCAGCACGCCCGCGTCGGGCGGCGCCGGTGCGACGCCCGTCGTGTCGTCCGCGCTCACGGCCCCGCTCGCCGCGCCGCTGCCCACGCCACTCGGGGCGCCGCTCGCCGCGCCCATACCGGCCGCGTTACCAGTATGTGGACATTACCAATCATGTTTCTTGGCTTTAGGCAGAGTAATATTGTCATTTACTGCAAACACTATATTATAAATTTTAATGTAATATTCGAAGAGAAGTCTACTCATTTTTTAATATTAATAAAAGGCATTGTGAAAACTGCCATATGATTGAATTTGGACACTCAAGATGTCTTCAAAATTGGGCGATATGTGGAGAACCGAGTGTCTTAGCTTTAAATATGAGTTACAACATGAACCTAAAAAAATAACTTTTGTTTTCCAGGGATCAGTACCTCTAGGCAACACGCTCGGACCACTGAGCACTGGTCTGAGCACGCTGGGCGGCCTGAGTTCGCTGGCCACGCCCACGCCCACCGCCCCCACGCCCGCCGCGCCGCACCTCGCGCACTCGCTCGCGCCCGTGCCCACTGTGCCCAGCATCAGCTCGAGTGCCAAGCCGCCCGCGCACTGGGGGGTAACGTGAGTATACCACGGAGATAAATATAATATATTGTAGTTAAATATCAGCTTTGTCCTTTTATTAAAATAATCTTGTCGGGCATTTTGACGCATGGTGACTGGAGTGGTTTTTCACTTGGTTGCCTATATCTATACTATTATATAAAAAGTCTTACAGTTTTATATTATCACTTCATCAAATGATAATTATTGTTATGGATAAAAATACGAATTTAATTATTGTTATGCGTAAAAATACTAAAAATAATATATAATATTTCTATTCATCAATATACACTTTTATTATATAAGAGAAATAAATTTTATATTTTTAAATATAATTTTTTATATATATCTATTTATTAATTTTGCTAAGTTCAATTATTGATTGTTTTGTGGCATCTTCCAGCAGGCCGTCAGCTGCGGACCGGGGTGGCGGATTCGTGCCTGCACCACCTCTGTTCGGTGCACCTCTCGCACCGCCTAACCCTAACCCATTCTCGGCGGAATCACTTTTTCAAACAAGTGAGTTACTGAGTTTTGTAATTAATTTATTACATTTTTTAAATTTCTTAAAAAGACCATTACAATATTTTATTTTATTACGGACATTCTACAAATTCAAATTCAAAATTGGATTTTCTTGGGTACAAATTCTTGTACCCAAGGAAATATTATATGAGTAATTAAATAAATATTATTTCATAAATTAATAATCCAAATGTAGACTTAAATATTATGTAAACAATAGCATGCAATAGCAGATAAATTGATTACGAAATTTTGTATATAGCAGTACTTATGTATTGTGATTTATGTATATTTGTGTAATTTCAGGTCCCGGCGCAGATCTCCTACGTCGTGAACTGGATAGTCGGTTCCTTGCAGCGGCAGGCGCGGTGGGCGTGCGGACCGAGCTGCACCACCACCAGCACCAGCACACGCACGTGCACCAGCACCCGCCGTCGCACGCCCCACATGCCCCACATGCACCTCACGCGCCTCATGCTCCGCATGCCCCACATGCTCCTCACGCGCCTCACGCTCCACCTCAGCCGCACCATCCACATCAGTTGCTGGTGCCGCATTCACCGTTGGTGAGTTGTTATTGCCTATTTTATTTTGTATATTTGTTAGTTGTGGATATATTATATTACAAATTAATTATGCTAAGGATGTATGAAATGAAATAAAGTGAAAAATAGACCTAAATATGTAACTTGTTAATAAAAAAAAAAAGATTCACAAAAGCAAAATTGTACTGTATAATAATAATTTGTTATATTATTATCATTAATATAACAAATTATTTTCTTTATTATAAAATAAAGTATTTTTTAGCTAATTCATTCATCTGTTTAGAATAGTTAAACAAATCATCGTCACGCTCATTGTGTGAAGTTACAGAGCTTTTTCACGATATATTTTTCTCACACAAATGGTGCAAAAAAAGTATTATTTTATCTTTCGTTTAAATATATTATTATTTCTTGGCAGTTCAAAGATGTTGGCAAGATGACATCATTGTATCGCACTGGTCTTGGTCTTGGTTACCCATATTCATCCAGTCTTTTACATCCTACTGCTCCGTACGTGCCACCAGCGCCGCTTACGACTTACGCACCTAAGGTAAAACTTACTTATAAACTACGAAGAACAGATTTTAAAGGTTACCATTAGTAGCTAATTATCATTCATTCATTATTGTTATGTAGTTATCCTTTAAACCCTTTGATATTATTGTTTAGGGATTGCTATCCTTGACATTATGAATAATTTTGCTTTCTTTTTAGTAGAAACTTTTTTAAATAAGTCATATGGGATTTTCTGGTTACATTTATCAATATTCTTTATTCTCTTGCTATTACAATGGGAGCACATTGCTTAATGCTTCTACCTTTTTTTTGCTATCATCATTAACATTGCATCGCCTCATGTTAACAGCCCGTAGTGTCTGCAGCAAGCGACTCCGCCACTAAACCACCACCGCGTCCTTCTGTTATGGTAGGTTTCCTTTTGCACTTCATTTAGCATGCCAGCATTTAATCTTCTAATTTAACGTTAACATTCCATAAATCTGTAAATAATTATTTAAAATTATTTATCCAGAAATCCGGCAAATGGAATGCTATGCACGTCCGAATCGCTTGGGAGATCTACAATCATCAACAAAAGGAAAAGACTGGCGGCGGCGGCGTCAGCGTCAGTAGCGCCGAGAAGGACAAGCTACGCGCGTTCCCCGCGCCCGCGCCACCGCCGCCGCCCACTTACCGCTCGCCCTACGACCTGCCGCCTGGGCCCTACATGCCGCACCACACGCCGCTAGGTATGGTGCGCTACCCTGCGCGCCCCTCCCTCACACCCGCCCCCCTAGCGGCGCCCTCTGATCGACATTTGGGCGTTTCAGGGATGTCGCCGTTCGCGCGCTACGGCGCCGGCACTTTCCCTGCCGCGCCCGGCCCCTTCGCCCTGTCCGCCTATGGCCGCGAACTCGCTCTCTCCTCCTCCCTGCACGGCGTGCACCACGCGCCGCCTATGGGCGCACTGCACGACGCCTGGCGCGGCGTGCGCCCGCCCGTGTCCGCCGCCAGCGCCGTCGCCGCTGCAGAGGCGCGCCGCGACCACGAAGAACGCGAGCGCGCGCGCCGTGAGCGGGACGAGCGTGAGCGCCGCGAGCGGGACGAGCGGGAGCGCCGCAAGGCCCGCGAACAGCGCGAGCGAGACCTAGAGCGAGTACGCGCGCGTTCGCCGTTACGTAACGGCGTTCCAGAACCCGCTAAGGAGGAGCGCAAAGAGCCGCCGCGCCCGCCGCCCTCGCTGCCCGCCTACCCGCCACCGCACGCGCACCCGCACGCGCACTGGGACCCCTACCGCGCCTTCGACCCGCTGCAGCACATGCGGTTCGCGCCGCTGGTGGAGGCCGCCATCCGCGCGGAGGAGGACCGCGCTAAGATGCTGAGCGCATACGCGCATCACCAGCAGCTCAAGTCATCGCCGCTGCTGCACCGCGGGCTACCGGGCGCGCCGCTGCACGCGCACCCCCACGCCCACGCGCACGCACACGCCGCGCTGGCCCCGCTGGCGCCGCTCGCGCCCGGCCTGGCGCCACTGGCGCCGCTCGACCTGCTCAAGAAGGAGGAGCCGCGATGATAGCGACCGTGTACATAGCAAGTGAGATGTCTCACACTATCGGATTAGAGAATTATTTATTGTCGCGGTCGCTGGCAAGGGCGGGCCCGAGCGCCGCCGAGTGTCATGTGCAATATAGGACGAGATGACGGCCGCCTGTACACTACTGCTTGTTTATTTACATGGAAATATCTATCGAGTTGTTATTGTGACCATTATTAGTTAATTATACATTAAATCGCTGAATATGTGAAGGATAGGATTATCGGAATCGCTATCATATAATTATACATATTTATATATACCTATAAATAAAATGTAAATATTAGTTTGTAAATTAGTGTTAAAATATAGAATTGGTTTATTTAACGTCATACAAAGGAAAAAAATCCCATAAATTATTATTCTATCGGGAGTTTAATTTAGACTTCCGTTAAAAATCTCATAATGGTTTTTCAATTGTACCAGTGGTGGATTATTTATTTATTTATTTCATTTCTCTGTTTCGAGTAAAATCTATTTCTGTTACATTTTAGCAGTTGACATTTCTTCTAATGCATTTAAGATATGTGATATTATTATATTGTGAAGAACATTTTGTCTGACTTCAAGGTAGTGTCTATTTGCAGGTAGATAATATATAACAGTAATAAAATAAATTCATATTATCGTGTTGTCTACTTTGTAAACTTATTTTTAAATTAGTTTTCTTCAACAAGATCGAGCTAACAATTGCTTCCATCAAATAATACTTTTATGATTTATCTTAGTGAACTTGACATGTGCCATTAAAATTTAAAATTAATGGGTGTTAAGTCAGACAAAATTTTATTATAAACCTGTTTTAAGGCACATTTAATGATTGTGTTCTCATGATTTCATGAAGGGTAATTCAGATGTGTATTATAGTTTATACAAAATCATTCTGTATACTAAAAGTAAATGAAAGCTTGGTGCGATTCAGAAAATACCATTAAAACTTTTGATTTTTATACCAACATGATTTTCTTTTGTTGTTCCTTACATGTACCTACACGTTTTGTATTCAACACATAATCATGATAGCTTTCGTAGATAGCACTTACTACGATTTTTATGTCCAGTTTTTTTCTTAATTTAAATATTTTCTTCAGCGCAGCGATAATTTCCAGTTTAGTAATAAGTTATATACAAAGTCATCTATTATTATTAGCATCACATGTGTGTTGAGAGTATTTCAGTATACAAGTAATGTATATTTTAAAATATATACTATATATCTATACTATATATATAATATAGCCGTATCCGTAACCGAAATCCGACAAGTTCTATTCTGTTCTGTTCTTTCTATTATGGCGTTCTGAGCGTGCCAGATCCGACAAGTTTCGAACAGTTTTGGATATGATCTGCGTGAGACCTGTCATTTTATTTATCATTTTACCTGCCTGGTTTTATACGCGAATTATTATAACCGTATCCCGATCCGAAATGATACAACCTTCATCCATAACATCCCTGGAAATAATATACAACTGGGACTACAAAATATTAAGATTTAGAAACGCATCGAATGCGCTTCATTTGGATTAAAGGTTGATTGAATGAAATTTCATCTGCAGGAAATATCGCCGTTTAATTACATGAGAGTGATAAAGTAAATAGTTATTTCATGTTAAGAATAGTTTGTTATTTGTCTTGTACGTCAATTTTATGCTTTGTAGGAATATTTTTTTATGAAAATATGGATACAAAATGGAATAAAACAATTGTCTTATAGAAAAACACATTGTGCATGTTTCTGATTTAAACCATCATTAATTGTTTCAAATGTATCTCCTATAATCTAGTTTTTTTTTGCTATAAAATAATAATTATATTAATACGATGCAAGAAAGATGAATACCGTGGAGATGCGATCTCTTCGTAGGATATGCGGAGTCAGCTTAGCTGATCGAATCCGCAATGAAGAGATACACAGAATGGCAGGTACTAGCGAGGATGTCACAGTGAGAATTAAGAAGAACGTGCTCAGCTGGTTTGGGTATGTCGAACGAATGAGTGATAAATGAATGGCAAAAAAGATTTGTGATGGAAAAGTGAACGGTAAGAGAGGTAGGGGGAGACCTCCGTTGAACCTCGAAAACAAGGTATCAAAGATACTGCAGGAAGGTTACGTAAAAAACATGAGGATCCCCCAGAGGTTGATGACAGTGGACGAGGCGAAAGAGGT
>FAPJ01023761.1:0-13105 GCA_001485985.1 Heliconius ethilla aerotome | reverse complement strand
TGATTGCGTAAAAGACAGACAGTCAGACAGACAGACAGACAGAGTTACTTTCGAACTTATGATATAGGTATGGATTCCATAGAAACATATAGTGATAGGTGTAACTTCAATAACAAAGTCCAAGGCCACCATGTAAAATTGATGTGTACTCGTATTAGAGTAAAATAAAAAAATTATCATACTAAAAAAATAATTCAAACAGGAAGCTCTATCAATTTTTTTAGCTTAACGCTGTATTCCGCATGTAGCAGGATAGGCAAAAGTAACCTATTGTTAAGACCCCGTTCCCCACATTCCGCCAAATATTCGAAGCATTGCCTATGTAGTGGCGGAACTCAACGCCGCCCTTTTGTCTTGATATCAGGGAGAAGAAATGAAAATATTAATAAATAATAATACATTCCCCCTAGGTGGAGATCGAACCCACCCACTTATTACATCGGATAAAAGAATATAATTAAAATACAAACATTACCCCGGGCTGAGAGTCGACCTCATAACAATCATAGAAACAGTCGGACTCTTTGCAAATGTACTAACTACTAAGTGCAATAAGTATATACCTATCTAATAAACTTAAATAAGTCAATTATATACGTTTAATATTTTTTTATTGTTTAATTTTATTTAATTTGCATGTTAAATGGTAAGAAAGGAAACGCAAGGACAAAATAATAAAACGTTAATATAATTAATATTCATAAGTTACTTCAGGAATACCATGATAATATGTATATTATCGGCTATTTCGTGATAAAGTATATAGTAATGTATGGATTACGTCGAGCCAGTGCGTATTGCGAAAACATTTTATTATATTACGAGTATATAGTACTGGAATAAATACGTAAGACGTTCCGCTTTCTGGAGTCCGAACTGTTCCGGTGAGTTGCCTAGTTAGTTGGTTTAGGAGTTTATTCAGAATTGTGAAAAAGAATTAGCGCTTTTAGAATCACGCTATATCCCGCACACAGCAGGGTAGGTTAAAACATTCCGTTCCCCATTTTTAAAAAATATATATGTTGATAGATGTTCCTCGCATACATATATCTAATATTAATAAATTTTGATTACTGGAGAATAATTATACTATTTGTTACTCGTGTGCGTACGTGTTTATGTAGATGTCATTTATTAAGGTTACAAAAAGAGCTGCGTTAGATGTCATCGAATCATATCATATTTCAAACTTAATATGCTATAATGTCCATATTTTTTTATGTTAGCAAAATAAATAAATTTATTTATTTATGATGAATTCACTAAAAAATACCTACTGAATTTATTTTCAGTATTATTCTTTCTTCGCGTCCACTAAAATAACTAAAGTGAATAGATATAAAATATTCTTACTCATGATTGTGGGAACTAAAAAACACGATACAATTATCAATGTTAAACTATTAATTAATACAGATATTTGACAATAAACCTTTTTTCACGAATTATATTTATTATATTATATTATTATCACTATAATTATATGAAACTTTATCTTAATCAATTACTCAATAATTTAGGCAATTACACACGTTCTAAACTATTTTTAGCGTCACGATGTGTTAAGCACACAGTAGGGTATCCGGATACTAGTGTCAAGACACTCCGTTCTCCATTATCCAACGAATTCTAGCATCGCGTGTTGAGTGACACTATCGTAATACCAATACAAAATAAATATCATAATCAGCGAATGAAGTTCACCTATGAGTAATAAAGTCTATTCGGTATTCTATACAATATCTCGGCAATATATAGAACACCTAAAATGAAATGTTATTTATTTTATACCTACTATGTCTAGGTATTATATACAATACCGATAACCGAGTTGTCTGGTCAAATTATGTTAGTTAAGTTTAAAAGCTCAATTATAGATATATGGACCAAGATATACTTACTTTACACGTTGCCGGTGGCACAGAGGAAACCTTATACAATCTCTAGGAATTTTTTTATATCTCATGCATTGCCTGGATACCCCAGGTATTTTATATATTGCCTGGATGCCCCAGGTATTTTATATATTACTGAGGTATTGTATATTACCTGAATTATACTACAGACTTCTGGTCACATATAGTACATAAATATAAAATGATTATTGTTTATCTATTGATGAGTAACGATGTATAGATAAGTGACCTAATCTTATAATACTTATTACGTTTTCTGATCTGGGGAATATATCATTATTAGTGTTGACTGTTGTTCATGCAATATTTATGCGTAAATTAAACGAAATTAAAGCGTTAATATTGTAAACTTTTTTAAAATGGCGTAAAATTATTTATTAAAATAATAAAAAAAATGGATTTGCGTGTTAAGAATTCAGTATATATTTTTTTTGGTTCCCTAAACTTAGTCTGCAGATCTTCTTACATGTTCTTATGAATTTAATTTTTCAGCGAATTTTTTTTCTTAATAAAATTATTATAGTCTACGATTGTGATTTTATAACACGAAATATTTTTTTAACTATTTTAAACTTAAAAAATATGTGTGGAATGCGTGCGTTAAAAAATTATAACTCAAAATCTAGCGAAGCGTGATTGTTTTTTTAATTATCCGACGCGCCTGTCAGAATTTAAAAATAACCCTATCCTTGGGATATATCCACCTCTCGTATAATAATATCTAAGTTAAGTTTTATACTTAGTTGCTAAACAGATTAATGTTTTTAAATAGATAAAAATACGAAAAATATTAGTTTGGAATATTAAAAAAATATCAAAATTATAACTTACATTTGCCTTAATGTACTTATGTACTCCATATTTTGGGTCAGAAAGAGCTGCCGGTGGTTCCAATTTTAGTTTGGTCGCCCACGGATTTTTGAAAGGATTTCTTAATATATTTATAATTATTCCTAAACATGCTCCGATACCAACTATTATTGATAAAATATTACCTAAAATGAAACGGTAACCGATCGCGAGTAAATTCATGTTGGAATATTCTTATACGAACAAAAAACACGTTGAGTATGACCTACGTCGAATACTTCACTGAGTAAATAATTACGCGCTCGTCACAAGATTCAGATAAGTGCTAAATTGACGATTCCTGGTTCTTTATGAGCATCTAAGCCGTGATATAAAAGTAGTACCTACATAGTTTAGTAGTAGATAAATTTATGCATTTTCAGCAGGTTTTCAGCACTGGCTACCTCAGAAAGATTATAGAAATTTTATTTATTTTCAAATCATTAACTGTAGGATTTCTAAAATATATCTATCTTATAGTGTCGATATGTGAAGTTTGCTCAGGCAGGGGTGCTCATTTGCACTGATTTTATTTGAAGAATAAGATCTAGAGTCGCTACCTAATCGTCTCCACGAAATTACATCTTTTTTCGGTTGACTCATGATGTTCATTCTATATACAGTCGTGGCCGTCCTGAAGTTAAGTTTTCTGAACTTTTGTTCACTCGGGAAGAAATTAATAGAAGAAAAATCTTAAAAACAAATCTGTGCAGCCATCTACAACCAACTTCAGGACGGTCACGACGATCGTATCGTACCTACGAATTTGACCTATAAATTTAATAAAGACATAAAAAAAGTTTTAAATTTGAATAATTAAATACATTAAATATATTGTAAAAATAATAATACCAAATTCTATTTAGGTATATTACTTTTACAAAAAAATAGAACAGTCAGCGCTGTCATGTCGTGCTACTTAAATTGCTTATGTATGTGTAATGTTTCATATTCATGAATTGCATATTTAGATTTGAAATGCATGCGTTTTATGCAAATTATAAAATAGCTCAGTCAACCAACAAATAACAAAACTAATATGCAACTATGCATATATTGGCGAGATTAATAATATAATATATATAAGCCACAAAAAAATACATATATTTTTTATCTAAATAATTTTTATTTAACAATAACTTTTAAAAATAGACAATATTATTTACTTGACAAATTATTTTTGACAATTTAAAATGTTTTTGAAAAAAGTACAAAACACAAATCTTAATAATATTATCTTTGTAATAAGTATAATATACACATATATAAAAAAGTTAAGAAAATCAAACTAAACATGGTACTATATATGTACCTACTATATTTATTTCATATTTAAATTCTCTTTTTCACGTAGTTTTTTTTTACTTCTGAATTCAGCATCTAGAGGAAACCAGGTGTTAGCACACTTCTTTCCCCATTTGAAATATGCTCAAATAAATGTAGTCAATACAATTAATAATGAACAAATAACTATAATAAATAAAACGTATTACGTACAAATTGATAATATAAAATACCTTTATATCTTTTTACTATACTTTCAAAAATGAAATATCGCAAACTGATCTATGTCAGAATGGACAAAACTTCACGAAATAATAATAAACCATACCCCATTAATAACACCATATAATAACCAAGAATTATTAACTTATTAACCATCGCTGTCACTCTCATTTCCTCTATATCTATTACGAATGGGGGTAATATTTTTGAACAAATCATTTACATTAGTTGGTGGATCGTCTATTTTCAAATTTTCTATTTCTTTCCACAAATCGTATTCGTGTATACTTCTGGAGAATATTCTCGAAGGATCCGAAGCGAACGTACTCACAGTTGGTTCAGTATAATCTTCATTATTAAGTCGTTCCATGGTTTCCTTTTCAATACGCTCCAAACGATCGATCACTTCTGATGGGTCTGCATCTTTCGGCCTTTTATTGAAATCGATATCTATATCAATTCTGAAATAAATTCCGTTATGTTACAATAATTGTACCTTGTAATGGGATAGCTAATGGCTGTAGACGTGAAAGTTGTAGTGGGATCCGCACCCTGGGTAATGATTATATTTAAAATATTTTCATTTTTCCGATTTGGTAGATAAAAAGTTGAGTTAAACGCTATTTAAAATGCAATGTCTCGAAAAATTATAAAATAAGTGGGGAACAGAATTCCAGATTCCGTCATTCAACACGTCGTTTCTATAATTCGTCCGAAAAGGGAAAAACTAGTGTCTTACGAGTGGTTCTCTCAAATAATATTCAAAATCATTAAATGTGTCAATAACCCAGTATCTCGTTTGAAGTTCTCCCAGTTAGCGGCGTCGGGCGCGCGTGGTATCTCCGCCGCCAGAGCTCGACATGCCTCGTCCATTGTCTTCTCTACCATGTGCAATTCTGATTCAACTGTAACAACGAGACCTTATAAACTATGTTAAAAAATCAGCTTCACGCTGTAACCCGCACACTGAACAGGGTAGGCAGAGGAGACAGTCCGTACCTCACTTTCCGCCGAATTCTGGAGAAACTATATTTTATAAAAGATAATATGATTTTTCTGAAACTAAAAAAATGCTTCGAGTATATTGAATACCAATAAGCAATAAGACAATGTGTAAAATTAAACAGCTCTATTGCAATAAAAAAAAGATATTTATCATTTTTTTATAAAGTGACAAAATGTATGATAAATTTAATTAAATTACTATTAAGCGCTTAGGTAATTACCATAAAGAGGAAATAGCCGAATTTTATTTTTTCTAATCCCCGATAAACAAGGTAAATACGTAAAACTTTATTAAAATAACTGGCTTTAACACAAAAAAATCGATTAAGTGCGAGTTGGACTCGCCCATCGAGGCTTCCGCACTAATTTCTGGATTGGAAAGTAATACGATTGTAACACTGGATTGGGAAGATTGAGATCTTAAAAAAAATGATTTGACAGGCGGACAATAACATCCCATAAGGGTTCCGTTTCTCACTTTTAAAGTACGGATCCTAAAAATTGGAAACAATAAGAACTGTTGTCATAAAAGAACACGGACTTTGTCCATAAAAAGCTTTAGCTATAAATAAACGGAACTCAGCGAACTTTGTGGCAAACACAACAATTATATTCTTTGAAATAATTTGAAATTATTTTAAAAAATCTATGGCTAGTACGTTTTTTTGCTGTTCTACAAAAAACAACAAAAAACGTACTAGCCATAGATTTAGACATTCATTTTATATGGTTTTTATTGCTTGATGTAAAGTTATAACACATTACAAACGACCTTCCATCTGATTGTACTTTTTCTTCAGTTAATTAACTTCAGTTAAGAGTTAATTATAGTTATAAATTGATGTTTACAAAACAAGTTAACTACAAAATATGTATACAGTAGAAACTCGATTATCCGGCCCTCAGTTATCCGGACTATCCACCGCGATAATTATTTTATACAACAATAAAATCTAAGATAATTTATAAGTACGTAAATATGTGTATAAATCGTATGTTGGAAAATGTTAATAAATTGTTTTTATTTATACTATTTTAATAAACGTTGATTTTATATAAATACGATTTACAGTGTTTGCGAGTAACTAATTAAAAAAATAATTTAAATACGATATACATAAATTTGCACTTTTAAAAATTCATATTAACTTGCGTAGTATATGCCTTTATATTTAAACAATCTATCACATTGTTTATTATACGAAATGGACACTGCTTTAATTAACGATGAGGACATATAAAAATAGATAACTTAAAATACGATTAATTGAATACACTCTAATTCAAGTTTATACAATGAAAGTCTTCTCAAAGTCTTCTTAAAGTCATCTTTTGAATGTCACTAATATTAGAAGTGAGAGTTTGTGATTACAACGTCGCTTGGGCCAACAATGATATTTTCATATACGTTTGTATCTAAAAAGAGAAATCTTGAGGTCAACCGGTGACGGTGTGCTATAATACCCATACTAATAGTATTATGTTGTCTGTTGAAATAAGCGACAAAACTGCTTAGGTAATCATTGGAATTCGACGAATGTTTATTTTATCAGATAAAATTACATTAATCACTTATCTTCGATGTGTCCGAAAGCATTAAAAAATCTGGACTACAGCCATTGAGACTTCGACAAAGAAGAGTATTTTTTATTGAATGGGCATATAAGAAAAACAACAAAAATAATAAAGGGAAAGTGAAAGATATAATACTATGTAAATATTTTCATATAGATTTTGTATATTGACTAGTAATTTAAATTAATAATGTAGCCTGTAGATATGGTATGTGATACATCGACATGAACACTTTAGAGAAGATGTGTTAATTTGTGAAATCAACCGTTGTTCTCGAAACCATATTTTATTTGACATAACTCGTTTTTGAGTTTAAGAATAATGACAGAGAGGTGTGAGGGTTTCGTCAATAATAGACAGGATAAAATGGATATCAGGTATAAAATTAAGTTTTGAATACATTCAAATAAGTATTTTGGACGTATATAATATATATAGGTATAATAGGACATTTAATGTTCTATTTGCAATAATTACGGATATTGTCATACTGGTGAACGACAGTAACGAACAATGAATACGAGGAGTCTATCTCTACAATATTTTTTATTAACTTTCTGAACGGGACAGTTCCGTTTTTCGCTTGTGTGCCCCAGTGTCCCGAAACATGCCACCGGGACGTAGTAAATGTCCCGTTTTTTTTCGGAATGACATGTAAATATGGTCGGACGAAACAAGTTTCTCCGCTATTATCGTAGTAGACCAGTTGTCAAATTTCGGAAGTATGATAATTAAAGTGTCAATATTATGTAAAAGAAACGAAAACACACCTCTAAAACAAAACGAAAGCCACCCTATAATGTCCCGTTTTGAGCCGACCGAAAAATAGTCACGTCAACCATAGTATATATACCTGTTAGTATATTTTAGTATTTGATTAGCGTGCCCTAGCAACCAGGGGATACCAGAGAGTACAGCATATCCACGTAAATGCAAAAAAACTGAAGGTTGATGCTGAGCTAGATGCTCGAGCTAGGTGTTTAGAATTATTTATTATTACATAAGAAAAAATAAAATTGCGGCTACGATAATAAGTTTTTGCATTAATTAAATAGGCCAGTGTTTAAAAAACCCAACGAGCCGTGTGATCGAATCTATTGTTATCCTTGACATTTACCAATACCAACTCAGGGAACATACGAGTATATACGCCATTTTTATAATATTACGTTACATTTATATCGTATTATTTTCTGTTTTACAAATTATTCAGACAATATCGGAGTAGACAGAGAGAACATAGTGTCAAGATACTCCTTTCTCTTCATATCCATTTTATCCATGTTAATCCATCCATCCAACCCAACGCCGAGTTTTGTTTAGACTTACTAACAATGCCTATCGAAATTAATTTATTTCTGGAAACTATTTTAGGAAACATGTATTTAAAAACAATAAGTTGAAAACTTATTGGAAGAATAACGAGTGCGATCTTATACCACTCCCATTGATAAAACAATAATTATTTATTAACATGACATAGTTTTCTCCATTAAATACTCACATGAATTCCTAAGAGTTTCTTTCGTCGACTTTCTTAAAGCTCTCGCTATGTTTCCGCAGACCGCACCTTGAGAAGTCAATTTACTTCCGCTACAACGCCACTCGTCATCTTTGTTAATTAAAAATAAATATAAAATTAACATTATAATAAATAAAGTAATAAATATAATATGTATAGGTATATTGTATCTGAAGGTAAAGTAATTAGACATTTTTATATGAAAAATTGCATAAGCATAAGAGAAAACCAATGAAGTAGAGATAATAAAATGTTTTATTTCTAAACTATTAATATTTTATATAATTTTTATCTTTTTTAATCATGTAATTTAAATGAACAGCTAGCTTTAATTTCTGTTATTTTTTCTTTTTTTTTGTAAGCTTTCCTTAACATCTGTTTTCTATCAAATTATTTTAAATTAATAATTATGTAGTTCAAGCGTTCTAGTTATAGAATAAAGATTCTCGAGTGATCAAAATCAGCATTTAATATATCGTAAAGTTAAAACCTAAGAGCGTATTCATAATTTGCAATCTGGTGGGTGGGTCGAGGGACCTCTCCACCGCCGTGCGCGGTCTCTTAGGCAGTTCGTGACGCGGCCTGGTCCCTCCGCACTCGGTGGTGGCCGGCCTCTGACGGGTTAATAGCCGCTTACTTTTTAACGTAATTTTTTCTGGTGGCGTCTGAAATATATGTATTTTTTTGTAAATAACGAATTAAAATATATTTTTTTACTAAGAAAATATTAAACATAGAATAGAGGATGATAAAAATGTATAAAAAAATTATCATCATGGAAACCCAGTGTTGAGACACTTCCGCTCCCCACTTTACAAAGCATTATATAATGACTGTAGAGTGGTAGAACTCTACGCCACGCTTTGCCTAGTTACCAGAACCCCGAGTGGAGTGTCGCACGCATGTATCCCTGCGCCACCAACCTCAACTTTTTTTAACTTTTATTACCTCTAACATTTTAGAACTCTCAGGCTGAGGTTCCTCTTGTTCGCTATTATCATTCACTGATAAAGATGGCATGTTACTTTCAATATTGCTATCACTGTCCCCATCTGATGGAATTTCGTCAATCCATTCATCTATAAAAGAGTGCATTTAACTTTTATTTTTAATCTTTTAAATATTTATAGTCTTATATAAGTATCTAACTATTATTTATTTTTTTATTAGAAAATTAAACATGTAATTAAATAGGTAAGTATATTTTAATTGCTTTAAGACGCTATAAAAAGCAACCTTCATAGATTTATATAATTTCTGTACTTTACAGAAATATATCTTAATATAGGACTTATCCTAATGAAGATTTTTTATTCACGTACAAAAAATTCGTTATGATTAAAAAAATATTAATAACAACAAGTATTATAATATACACGTGGCTATCAAGTATTTACATATTAATTGTGGAAAAGATAGGTATAAAAGTTGTAAATATTATACTTATAGAGGCCAGTCGTGGCACAGAGGCACAAATGTGTGATTGCAAACACGACTGGTTGTGGGTTCAATCCCCCCATCGAGACCATGGAATCGTGACAAAGCGGGAAGTTGAGTTCCGCCACTCAACACGCAATGTAATGAAAATTCGGCGGAAAGTGGGGAACAGAGTGTACGCTAGGTTCCCTCTGTCTACCCTTATACATGCGGGATACAGAATGAACCTGGAATAAATATGATTATAAACTCTACAACCATTATCACTATCTACTATGTCAATATAAAAAATAATAGAACAAAGTAAACAATTCACCCGCTTCACCATTTAGCGGTCTGTCGTCCAAGGTCACAAGCATCGGCAATGCTGATGCTACCGATGATCTATAATTCAATGTATCCGCTACAGGAGTTCCGGACAAAGTAAGGCGACGTAGCGATGTACATACGCCTAGTGTCCAAATACGACTCGACTGCTCTATAGGATTGCTATAAAATATGTAAAAATAGGAAAATAGGATTACTATAAAATATGTAAAAATAGGAAAATAGGATTACTATAAAATATATATAAACTAATTCTTATAATTTTAGACTAAATATCAGCTTCATCCTGTATCCCGCATATAGCAAAGTAGGCAGAGGGGACCTAGTGTTAAGACACACCGTTCAACATTTTCCGCCGAATTCTGGAGGCATTGCGTGTTGAGTGGAAGAATTCAACGCCGCACTTTGACTAGATACCAGAGCGAAGAAATGAAAATATAAATAAATAATAATTCATTTTCCCGAATGGGGATGAGGGACTCTTGTGCCCCTGTGCTACGACGGCCTCAATGAATTTTAATTAATAGCAATAAAATAATATATACTTTAATAGTAATTAGCGATATAATATATAAAACTAGGAATTAGATGGAATGACAAAATTGCTGAAGAAATATACTTCAAATGTATATGGAAATTAAGTTATAATTTACCCAGCCAGATTAAGTGTTTGTAGTTTCTGTAAAGCTGCCAAAGGATGCAGGTCGCGGAGTCGATTTCCCGCAGCGTGCAGCTCCCTCAACGCACCCAAACCCCATATGCCATCCAGAGACGTTAGACCGCATCGGTTCACGCTGAGACTCTACAAATAAATCATTTCGTCAAATTTATCAGTAAGTTTCATTTCTTTTTATATAAATAGAATAGATTTTCTGCAATATCACCTAATAAAAAATAATTATTATTCGCTGGTTCAATTTAAATATTCAATTATTTTGACTTCGACTACCTACGACTTAACTATTATAATAATATTAACGTCCAGATATACGAATTATACTGTTATACATATGCCATGCTTTTATTAGAGAAACGGAAAGTTTCAAAACAATAATGAACGTACATTTTATTTGACATTATAATGAAAGTATAATATATATATTATATCTCTACCGTGACTTGAATAATATAAAACAAGAGAGTTCATTAGCGTAAACAACAATGCATTGCGCATTGTATGTAGAAACGCCATTTTGTAACTTGTTAAGGATATACCACATACCTATTTTATACATAATAGGTCAATATTCTATTAATTCTAATAAATTTCACTCATTAATTTAAAAAACATATCAATTCTTCAGTAATATAAAATAGATAGGTACCTGCGACTTCTTTCTATAACTATTCTGTTTACTTTGTTGTACTTACCTACTTTAAGTATTTTCATGATAAGACAAGTATAATAACATGTCCAATGTATACATTTACATCTTTATCTTTTACTAAATGATAAAAGATAAAGATGTAAATGTACATCGTTTATACAAATTCTGTACACGATATAATGTATGATTGTAGTAAATTAATTGCTCTTACTCAAATTGCGGAAGTAAGAATTACATATCTATACTTATAATAAAAATATAACTGATTGATGTCTGTCCATGGAAGATATATGGAAATAATTATTATTGGAGTTCCGTCAATGTAATATGTGCACAATTATTTCAAAAATAGCTTAACTTATTTAAATGCAGTTTTCACTATTGTGTTTTGGGGAACTTCCTGTAACTTTTAATGCTTGTTTTATTTCAAAGGGCTCATAATGTCATTAGAACATGAAAGCCATTCAGATTAGTAAATAAAGTATAGAGCCAGTATAAGCATACTTCGGGGTGCGACCCCGAAGAAGACCCCCGAATTGTTATGTATAATTGTAGAAATATATCGGAAGTCTAGTTATAGATCTCTAGTTATAATCATAAAAATAGAACGTTAATTCGAAACGAAAATTAGTCTTTAAGATATATATATCTAGGTAAACTATAATTTTATACTTTCAAATGTATCAATCCAATTCCCAGATCTCGTAGCGATGAAATGGCACTTCCATCTAAGACCAGCGTTCGTAAGCGCGGTGCGAGGACATGCAGCCGTCGAAGCCCAACCCGTTCCGCCACCACTCGTAACTTCGCTTCTCGTATTGTCAACACCTCATCATCCGTAGTCACACCACTTGACTGTTTCTAAAGAAAAAATAAAATATAAATCAAATCAATTTCACGCTGTTTTACACACAGTAGGGTAGGTAGAGGAAACATAGTGTTAAGACACTCCGCTCCTCACTTTTCGACGAATTGAATACTATTCTAAAATTTTAACATTTCACGTTTGGCGGATGCTGAATTCGCGTAAACACTTTAAAAATTAAACTAATATTTAAAATAAGCTAGGATATAGTGACGCAGGTGGACAGTGTAGGGGGCCTAGGGAGATGTATTTTTGCATATTTTTCATTTCCCTTCTCTAATTAGATAAAGCGTTGAAGTAATGTCTCAAATTCACGCGATTTTTTCTTCTTCCGGCTTACTTAGCTAAGAATAAAGTAAGCGGCTTTTATTCGTTTTGGTAAACGCTTTTTATATCTAGGTACATCTGTACATAGAAGATATATAAGAAAAAATTTATTGGTGGCATTTAATAACGTAAAAGAACCAAATTTTTTGTCTGTTTGTTTATTTACACTAATCTCATAAACGGCACAACCAATATAATTGCTGTTTTCACTATTGTATTATTCCTTAACATTTATTTTTTTATTTCAAGCGGTTCATAAATAAAAAAGTGATAATATTTTAAAAAATGTTGTTTCACAAAATTTATATAAATAATTGTTTTATTGAATTTCGCTGAATCATTACTTTATAAAATATTGTTTTTAAAATAAAATAATTATTAGAAAACGAAACTTATGTAAATTAGTAAATTATTAATTATGTAGTTCAAGCGGGCGAAACCGCGAGCG
>FAPJ01023753.1:0-15533 GCA_001485985.1 Heliconius ethilla aerotome | reverse complement strand
AGACAAAGCGTGGCCTTGAGTTCCACTACTTAAGCAACGTTTTGAAGATTTCATTGAAAGTTTCCTCTGTCTACTTTACTTTACGGAGTACAGTATGATTATATTTTCTCCCGAGTAGGAATCGAACCTTAATCGAAATCGTCTAAACTCTATAACTCTATAAGAGAGCCATAAAAAGATGCCTTATTTGGAGTAAGAGCGGAGGGATTTATCACTAAGAGAAACTAATATAACTTCTTATTTTAAAACAAAGTTAATGCTAACTCAAGTTTATACGAATGCATTCTAAATAACATAACTGTCTGGGCTATTCCCGGCACCCTAAGTCTTACAGCTGTTCAAATATATATCTTAGTTTAATTAGTACTTTCCGAAGTGCTTCAGACTTTCTCGATGTGTTTTTATTTCGTTTTTTTTAAGCCCTTATTTAAATGTAATTTAAACAATTTCAGTATAATATGTTCATAATGATATATTCGTATTAAATTGTATTTATTTGTAAAAAAAATCATATTTATTCAAATTTATTTTAATAAGTACAGCGCAGTGTTATTAAGAAGTCACTATTCTTTGTGAATTTGTTGTTTTTATAACGAAACTAATGACACATACCTTCGCCCGCTTAAACGTATTTTTATATTATAGTAAAATTTTACAAAATCTTTACATAAACTGTAAAATTTCATCTAAATGTGAAAGTAGGATAGTTGAAAATTTAAAAAAATATCACTAAAATTCCGTTATATTATTTGAATTTTATATTAGAGTGTAATTAGAAAGTTTTTAAGGGATTATAAGAAAAGTTATTAATATTAATATTATGTTTGAGTGACAGTTACTCGTATAGCAATCATATGAGCTGAAACAAGTTTAGTAGTTCCATTATCAATGAACGTGATGTTCTTGTGATATCGAGTACTGAGACGTGAAATTATGTAAAAAAATTAATGGGGAAAATTATTTATTTTATTATTATATCAGCGAAGTGCATCAAATGACTTAACTCTAGGTTCCCAAGTTCCCTCTACCTACCCTGCTATGTGCAGTAAATGTAAACTTCTGAGAGGTGCAAAGGGACATCGTCTGACTGTCTACGCGATGAGTGTGGGTTCAATCCTCAATCGTTGGAGTTATTATTTGAGGATTTTCCACTTTACGTCTCAAAGTCCACGCAAAGTTGCGTGCCACAACTAGTATAATATAAATACATCTAAAGCAAATATAATTCCATTTATTTTCCACCCGCACATCACCTAAAATATAAGCTAAAAAGATAGACGCGACTTTTCAATCCAGATGTTGTATTAAATGGTTTAAAATGAACAAACTATGGTTTATCTAAACTTATACTAACTTGATCTTATTTTAGTTTCAATAAAGTTCAAATTCCTTTGAAATTGAAAACGGAAATTAAATTTATACCATGTCGTCGCTTTGTAGGGAATAAAAAAAATGTGTGTGCAAATTTAGTAAGACGAGAGCGAAAAGGGACTTATTTTTGTTGTGTTTTTCAATGTTAGTTTAGTTTATATGAAAATATAATATAGAGAAACTGTTTTTTTTTGGTTTCATGCTGTATTCCGCGAATAGCACGGTAGGCAGAGGGAATCTGGGATCCTAGTGTTCCACTCCCACGATTTAGTATATAGAAATAACAAAATATTAAAATAAAATAATATATTTTTTATTTAAATCTGATATTTTTTTCTTCTTTACGCGTCATTCTGCATAGAACGGTTGGCAGAAGGAATCTCATTAGGTTACTTCTGCATGCTGTACTTGAAATGTCAAAATAATTCGTTGTTCCCTTTCGGTTTAATGGCGAAATTCATAGCAGCGTTTTTCTTTCAAGAGTGAGAAATAAAAATATTTAAATCCCCCGACTGGGAATCCAACCCATAATAAGTTTAAAATCCGACGTTATCTGATTACGTTACGATGGCCTGTATTAAAATACTTTTGCCTCAAATCGCAAAAGGTCGATTTAGTTTGAAATAATTATTATAAGTATTTTGAAATGGAATTTATAAGTATTGGCAGCTTCCGTTCAGAATGGACCTGGTCGTTGACTCTAAGTTTTTTTTGGCGTAAGTATTTTTATTAATTATCATTACGCCATATAGGTTACGCACGTGTATGTACGTACCTAGATTTAAAGGCAGTCTTTTTAACTATGTAAGTTAGGATGGCCAAAGAAGTTATAGTTAAAGTCTTAACTTAACTTCTGAGACTTCATAAAGCCTATCTTATTTAATTATTTATTTAATTTATTTTTAATATTCCGGTCCACAATTCCATAAAGAATCTCTTTCAACATATTAGAAATTCAATACATTTCAACATAAAATAACTAATCTTTATATTAATTTAAAAAGAAAACAAAGATATATTTATTCAAATAAGCTCATTTCATTCATAAAAGCTTCATAATATCACAAAACTTATATGAAAGCTAACTAAGTCTTCTTGTATTTGTTTGTTTCATAATTAATACTATTTCACAAGTTTCCAAGCGTGCGAGGACATGTTCCGAATGAATCATTAGGAAGCTGAAATTTTTTTACAATGACTCAATTAGTATGGGAACGTATGTATGTATGTAAATTAACGAGTGTATCCCGTTTACATTTTGACTGATGTGGATTTTCATCGTCTAAAGCGATTAGATGTGTTGATATTAATTCATAACTTAGTATGTAGAATTTAATTTATATGCTTTACAATGAGTAAATTTTATGTATGTTGTTTTTTGGATTTTATTTCGTTATTGCTTCTTTTTAATATATCAAATGATAAATCGAAGCCGCCGTTGTGGATTCGGTTCCCTCAGAGGAATGAAATATTTAGTATTTCATTAATAGTAAAGAGACAAAGTGCGGCGTTGAGTTCTGATACTGGACAGGCAATGCCTTTTCAGATTTCGGTGGAATGTGGGCAACGGAGTGTCTTAACACTAGGTTCCCATCTATCCTGCTAAGAGCGGAAAACAGTGTGAAGCTTAAAAAAAATATGAAGTATAAATTATAAATATGTTTTAACTATATCGTTGGGGTAACATGAAAACGTACTCCAAAAGCGGTTAATAATGTTATATCCTAGTTAATTATTCTAACCGCAAAAGTTAAATAAACGTAACAACGCAGTTCCTATTACAGGGGTACGAGTAGAGTGCGATAATAATTTTATAGTTTGGCATTTGGAAAATTTTGGGCGACTTTATCGTAAACTACATACAAATTGTGTATATATTAGTTTTATTAATTTGAATAATAATCAGCTTCACGCTCTATCCCGCATATAGAGGGGTAGGTAGAGGGAAACTAGTGTTAAGACATTCCCTTCCCCACTTTTTCCCAGACCTAAGTTTCAATAATTTTCATAATATTGTACGGGCAAAGTCGATATATATTTTTTCGTCTTCATATTTATATATTTTACCGCAAGGCACGCTAGGCAGAGTGAACCTAGTGTTAAGACACTGTTTCCCGCTTTGGCCTAATTTTCAAATCATGCTTGTGTTGAGTGAATAATCTTAGTTTAAACGTGATCCTACCTAGTTTTTTTCTAAAAGGTGTTAAAATTACGTCTATCTTTTTCTCTACCCAATTCACTAAAGATATGCACGATGATGTATATGTTTACATTTTAGTTCTAAACATAGAAACCACGTTATGTTTATACGTATACTGGGAATGTGAATCATATTTATAGCAGTTTTATTTTTAAATTATTAATAGCTTTCATTTAAGTGATTTTTTATCTTTACGCAACATTTCGGCGAAACTTAACGCCGCAATTTATCAAACTATGCTCTGGTTTAGGAGGGGATTATTATAAATATTGAAGGAGAATCGAACTCAAAATTCTATCCAAATATGTCCAAAATTCATCATGATGGCAACAATTCTAATGACGCCAATAATAAATTGACATTTTCCGTCATAAAAACTATTAAAACAAGAATTTCAACGACAATTCCTTTGAAATAACACTTCCGTTTGACGACATCTAAGACGCCGATGTTATTTATAAATCCATACGACTTTTCACCCTCAAAAACCACGTGTTAACCCTCAATCCTGCACAGGGGGCGTATTCTAAAAATATAATCAACAGTGTTCATCTGTACGTGCGTCCAGTTGAGTCAGTTTCGTCGCGACGCCGGCCCGTGCCTCTAAATACGATATGGTACACTATTGAGTTCATTGTGTGATATTTTTACGTACGATTTGAGAATTGGGTAAGTTTTTTATTACTATTTTATTCTTTTTTCTAAATGTTTTGAAAGTAGTTATTTCTAGAGATTTTTTCTTATATATTTTAGAGGTATATATATGAGGCGTTTTATGAGGCATGAGTCAAAAATTCTAAATAACAATCGTAACGTATCCGTAAATAAAATTTAAAGAGTGTAATAACCTAGATTTTTTCGGTTCCTACGTAACGCCGAGCATTTCATAACACAATGAAATTAGTAATGTATGGAAAAGAGTAATATAATTAAAATTAAATTAGCTTATACAAATTCCACCCTTCCCCTTATTTCATAATTTTAAATACGACTTTCATGAATAATTGCGATTTGAATCCGCAACCATCTAAAAGTAACGAGGTGAGGTATTCCAAGAGTTAGAGTGGTTTTATTTGCATGTTGAAGAGTAACAAAACTCAAGTGTATTCCTTAAAGGAATCTTAGAAGCTGGTTTCTAAAAGTAAATCGTATAGAACAAACTATGTATAGAACAAATGCTGTAAATGTAATATTTTATGTGTTCTTTACTATGCAGAAATGGTTGAGGAAAGGTTCATAAAGTAAACATAATCTATGTTTTTAGACACATCGTGAGGTTAGTAGCAGGGTAGTAGAGGGAACATGGGAACGTAATGTTAAGACGCTCCGTTCCCATTAAAACACTGCCATTACCCACTTTCCCCCAAATTCTGAGGCATTGCATGTTGGGTGGCGGGATTCATTGCTGCATTTTGTCTTATTACCAGAGTGGGAATTGAGCCTGCAACCTCCACGTTTAGAGTCACAGCCTCGTGCTATCTTACCACGACGATCCCATAACAAAACTTTAGTTTTAAATAAAATAAAAAATCACGATTTTTACAAGAAATATTGAAGAAAACTTAAAAAAGTAAGTATACCTAAACACAGTTCTTCAAAAATAAACATTTCTATGTTAACCTAAGTTTATTTCACTTAGCTTTTATCAAAACAGCGAGTTAAGCGAACCAATCTGTTATATTGTTTAATTTAACCAAGCGTTTGTATGTACTCGTATGTACCTGCATTTGTTAGGTCAATGATACTGTTTTTAATGCTAGTCAATTTTGGTTGAACAAAATTGAATATTTAACAAGATTATATATTACTTTTGTATTGTTAATATATTTAATACGTTTCTTATAAATTAAATTTTAAATTTATTTTGGAATTTAATTTAAAATAAACTTAAACATAATAAAAGCTTTTAATAAAATAGAACTTAGACGGTGGTACATTTTCTGTGTCATTTACATCAACCTTTTCATATATGCCTCTTCTAAATGTGGGATACAGCGGAAATTTAAAAAAACATATCTATTACCTGTCTTAAATATTACCAACTTTACTCTCTCTTGTTTCATAATATATATCTTTACCATTTTATCTTTGCTCATTTTCTCGATAAGCTATATAACCACGTGATTTTTTGTTCACTCTGTTTATCAGACACGTGGGGTCTTCTATAGATCTTTTCATCGTGCTTTAAGAGGTTGACGATGAGCGAAGTGCAGTATTTTAGTCTTTGCCTCTGCCTCTGCCGTAAAATGCATGGCAAAAAAAACTTTGGAGACAGTTGGTTGATATTTGACGTGAGATGATGTGACTGCAGACGCGGTCGGTGCTGGTTCGATCTGATCCTCAACGGTTAATGGAGATTCTTAACAGAACATTTTCTGCTGGATACAGCTATCTGCGGGATACAACGTAAAAAAATATAGAGACTCCTTATAATCCACCCATAACTGCATTTCACAAAAAAATCACACAGAAAATTGAGAAAAAGAAAAAAGTAAATAAAATTTAGAGAACGCATGTGGTCGACTTTAAATTAGTAAGAGTTCAACGTTCTTACAAATATAGATGAGAGAATGGGAAACAAAAGTAAAACGTAGCGACGCCGCCGTCTCCGCGTCCATCCCCATACCCTAACGCTTAAAGCGATCAGAAGAAAGGCAATTAACGGGAGGAATTTCCTGAACAAATCCCTTTGGATTTATATGCTCGTATAACATGGTATTATATAATTTTTTGGTTAGTTTGTCATAGGAAAAACTAGTGAAAATTATTGAAAATAGTCCCTTTTTTCAATTTGAGGGTTTACGTTTTTTTTAACTCAAATTAGACTAATTTCTTTTTATTTTCACTTTATATCCCGGATAGGAAACATAATTTTGAAACTCTCCATTCTCGTTGTATCGCCCATCAGTGTGTGTTGAGTGAAACTTAACGTCATTTCAAAATTTAATTCCCAGGGTAAGACAATGAAAATAATTAATTCCCCCGAATAAGAATCGAACTCACAACTACGTTTACATTCAGATTAAAAATTAAAAGTATATAGGAATTTGTAAAGCTATTTCATGTTAAAGATCCCAAAATTTCACTTGTAATTACTAGATATTGTGATGATGTATATTTAATGAAATTTCACTAGTGATTTAGACTTGGACACTTTAACAATTTAAAGTTGGAGTAATGAATATTATTACCAAACAAAACTTATCATGGCGTGGCGCAGGGACTGAAGGGCGGTGTAACGCTATGGGTTGTTAGTTTTATTCCCACTTGAGGAAATCATTTTTTTTTACATTTTCTGGTGTCGATAAAGTGCGGCGTTAAGTTACGCCACTCAACACGTAATGACTCCATCATCCAGCATTCGGTGTTTCCGCTCATTTTAAAGACATCACGTTTAGCGGTGGAACTCTATACCACACTTCCTTTAACCAAATTAGAAACCCGAATATAAATCTTTTTTTTTCTCCTGAGCTGGATGGAACTAATAGCTCTTGTATAAATGAGACACTTTCAGCCTAATACTGTGTCTAGCAGAGAGAACCCCACTAGATTCCCTTTGCCTACCCTTTAAGATACTCTATTCCCCCACTTTCCGCCGCATTCTGGAGGCCTTGCGTGTTGAGTCACGGAACTTTTCCTCGTTACCAGACCGAACAAATGAAAGTATTAAATATTTCAATTCCTCGAATAGGAATCGAATCCACAACTGTGACGTTTACAGGACTGACCTCGACAGAAGAGTTTTATAACATATAGAACAGCATATTTATCATACGGTGATATTTGATACTTTTTGCGACAGACCGCAGCCAGAATTGCCATTACCAATATACGAGGGGCGTTGAACAAATGACAATAATTAATTTGTGATGATAGAGTGCTATTCGGACGTGAAATTTTGATAGTTAATTAATGTGGTATCGCACGGTCTCGGTCTGAATCGCGCCTACTATATTTGTTGTTATATAGGTGGAAGTTTGTGGAAATTTCATTGAAGTTTATTCTTTTTATGTATTGTTTTTTTTAGTAGTGAGAAAATAGTGTTTTTTTTATTATTTTTGCCTATTTACATATAATTTGAGTTGGATTTTGTAGGTTAAGTATACGTTACAGTATATCTAACAGAACGTATGAATAAAAGTAAGCAAAATTTGTACATTTAACTACTTTCTATTGTTTTTTTAACTTATCGCATAAAGCAGAGTAAGCTGAGGGAACCTTGAGTTAAGATACTAGGTTCCCCACTTGCCGCCCAATTTTCGAAACGTGAAGGCATGTTGAGTGGCGGAATTCAACGCCTCTATTTGTTATGTTACCAAAGCGAGGAAATGAAAATTAATATAATCGTTGCTCCCAATAGGGATCGAACCCACAATCGATCAACAACTCTCAAAAACTTCTACAATATAAATAAGTAAATATTTTCATCATTATTTCATTATAGTAGTTCATAGAATAGATTTAAACTGACTTCATGGGAAGCGTCACCATGCTGTCCGCAGCCGATAATTAACTAAAGTACCAACAAAGTTACAAAAAAACCGTAAAAAGTTGGCGTTAAAATAATATTTGTTAGCCACATGTGCGGTAAAGTTACTAGAAGTGACTTGGTCTATAATGTAAGCAATTTTTTTTTTTTCGATTTAATATTTCTTTGTATGTTTTGTTAGTTTTTTTATTGGTTTTGTTTTTTTATATAATTTAAATTATAATATTATACTATTTTATATGCAAAAATACTGTTTCTATAGACTAAAAATATTACGCATCTGGGGTTTGAACCGACATCCTTAGCAGGTATGCTTACTCTATATATGTAGTTAAAAAAGTGACAAAACAGACTTCTTCATATCTATTTGGAGCAACCTGTATGTATGTTATTGCGAAATACGCAGTTTAGTATAATATTAGTAACTTTAAACAATGGGACGGTTCTGGATTTTAATTTCCACGCTCTGGAAATCGCAGCGTTGTGTTCCGCCACTCAGTACGGAATATGTTGAAATTTTGGACGAAACGAGGTCCACGGCGTAGTTTAAAATTAGTTTCTCTCGATCTACCCTGCTGTGTGCGGGATCTTAGGATACAGCATGAAGTTAAAAAAATATTTAAAACCATATGTCTTGGGTATCTTAAGAGTTCAAGAGAATCGTGATATCTGAAGATGTTCTTGAGATAAAATTCAAAAAACTTGAGGGTTACTTACATATGTCCTATTAGTTGAAGAGGTGTCAAATGCAAAAAAAAAACTTTGAGTGTTTAAAGTACTGCGAAATAGTTGAGCTTAACAGAAAGATATAATTTATTGCTTATTCTAATTTATTTTCCACTTTTCACACTGTTAGCGATATTGTGCATTGAGTGGCGAAACTTAACGCTGTGCTTTATCTTCTTATAAGAGCGAGGAAACTAAAAAATATTTCAATTATTCCAGTGCGGCTACTCCACGATGGCCTCTTTAATAATTTAATTTTATATTAATTGTCTAAAATTTATTAATGAAATAAAACAAAATTAAAAAAACAAACTTTCATTATTTTAAAAATAGCAATAATATTAGTACCTATGCAGTATCAAACTATACATATAATAAATAAAAAATGACTATTTTACATACAAAAATAAAATAAAATAATAATAATACATGAACGCATCCATTAATAACGACTTCCCTTGTAACCACATGGCTATGACAGATGCGGGACATATTACTGCGGTATATCTATTTGTGAAATATGGCGATAGTGTGGATATCCTATACTATACCCTATACTATTGATAAAAATAAAATAATCATTGTAGTTAAATTAGAATTATTATTTATTCTAATTTATATTAACTTTCTAATATTTTCCAATTTTATTTCCTATCTAGAGTATGTAATTAAACTGCGCAAAAAAATATTCAAAATGAAAACCTCTCTTTTTAGCACATAGCAGGATATGCAGAGGGAACCTAGTGTTAAGACACTCTGTCTTCATTAAGATATTCTGTTCCCCACTTTCCGCCAAATTATAGAAGAATTGCGTGTTGAGTGAACACCTTTTTAATAGTATATAGCGTTAACCGTGTTTGGTAAATAAATGAAACTTTGCTAATAAATTTTAAAGGTTTATTGTTAAAAACAAATATAATCTTTTAAAATCTTTATATGAACTAAGGTCGAAACTATAGATTTAATGAATTAATTTATTAGACACGATCGTTAGTAGATTATTGTTAATGCGCATAACGAATTAATGGATATAAACAAAGAAGTTAAATTAATACTTATGTTTTATAGTTATTTTGTTGGTTAAATAATATTTGTTTTGTTTTTGTTACTTTGGGACCTTCAATCAAATCTAATATTAAATTGGAGGTTAAGTATTTATCTATTTATATATATATATAAAACTACTAGCGTCGTACACGCAGCTTCGCCCGCCTATGTGTTGTTATTCTTGTGCGTAAGCTGTATTGCAAAGTTTTATCTAAATCCGTTCAGTAGTTTTTGCGTGAAAGTGATTACCCTTATGAACATTTTTTTTTTGGGCATTGTGTAGGGAACAAAGTGCATAAACATTCCATTACTTCTGACTACCCTGCTACAACGTGAAATTAAAAATCTATTTATCTATACAATCTACATAATATTTATCTTTCTTTTCAGATAATGCCATCAAAAAGATAGCATAGTAATGTCCAGAACTGACAATGCAACTCACATATAAGCCATGGCATACAAAACTATAGAGGGTCGCGCACCAAATGATAGGAAACTTCGAAATAGATTGCACCGGATGTACCGCGGGCCGGACGCGTGCATTTGGCTTCTGTTGACTTTTAGTTTTCATCTCGGATGTCATGGTTACCAGGAGCAGAGGTTCGCCATGGAGCCGCAGGATCAAGTGAGTTAATTTACAGTTTTTTTTTAAGATTTTGGTGAAAAATTTTGTAAACTTAGTGTTACATTCAGAAATATATGTAGATTTTTGTGAGTGATGTAGTCTTAAAGGGAACGGAGTGTCTTAACATTAAGTACCCAGGGTTCCTCTGTCTAACCTACTACGTGCGAGATGCAGAGTGAATCTAAAAATAATAATAGATGACTCTTAGAAAAATAAAGTAATAAAAAAATATATATATCTGTTTCAAATACCTTCAAAAATACATGCATCTTATACAAAATAAAAAAAAAGCATAGCTCTTGCATCGATCAGAATAAATGAATAATTTTAATTAAACCTATGTATATAAAATGCACCGTTATTAAATATTTTACGACTGTTCTAACGACAATGGTTATCAATTCGGGTCGATGCACTCGTAAATTTTTTAAATGTAAACAAAAATATTTTTATTGTGATTCTTATAAGAGTGCATTTAGATTTATATATGTATGTAGATGTTGTTAGAGAGGAGTGGGAATCTAGGGAACTATCAGATTTTGACGTTTTATTGAAAAAACAAAACTTATCGTAATGCGGCATTTAGTTATACATAAGTGTCTATATCGGAAAACGTATATTATATAATAGTTTTTTTCTATAACAGAAAAGATAGCATAAAATATTATCTTTCCTTAACCGCATATATGGCGGCTAGAAAGGGAAAAAATGCTTTACACTGTTATGTGGAAATCGAACACAGAACTGCCAAGTTACTGTAGTAAGAAAAAAAAAACAAAATATATATACCAAACAATTTAATTAATTTCCAGACATAGTTATAATTACTGTTAGTTATAATGCAGCAGATGCCAATTTTGAATAAGTAATATAATATTAATGACAAAAGTTGAAATAATTAAGTCGAACTAAATTAAAACTTTGTTTTACCACCTACTGTTTGCGATTTTAATGGGTTCAAATCTCAGACCGGTATATTATTTTTGATATAAATATTAATATTATTCATTACTTTCTACTATTCTTTTTACTTATATGCAAGTGTCTACAAATCTCTTAGGGAAAAAAAAAACATAAATTAGTATACAATTTGCGGCCAGTCGTGGTGCAGTAGTAAAGGCGTGCCTGACTATTGTAGATTCGATTTACACTTGAGGAAATAAAATATTTAATATTTTTATTTTCTCGCTCTCGTAACGAAGTAAAGCAAGGTGTTGAGTTTCCCCACTCTACCGAAATATTCGGCGAAAAATGGGAAACGGAAGCTTAACGGGAACCTTAACACTAGGTTCCGTGGTTATCTCTGCCTATACTAAAAAATGTATCAAATTCTGCTTTCAAAATCGTGTATTCTTAAAGCACACGACACGACAGGAAAGTTTCATCATAAATTATCATACATCTCGAATAATTATATCCAATGAATATGGAATAGGATCCGAATGTAAGTTAGCTACTTATAGTTTATTAATAAAACCGTCGACCTTGCTGTTTTACTTTGTAAACATTGATATTTCGCGTGTGGTGCTTGTTATAGGCGATGTAAGATAATATCGTCACTGTAGAGTTGCGGAACACAACGCCGCACTTTGTCTTATACATAAAATGGTTTATTACCACAAATGGAAATCGCACCCATGATCGTCAACCATCAAAAGTTGTCATACTTCATCGGCGTCAGGGCGCGGAACGGAAGCGGAGTGTCTTAACACTATATACTCTTTGCTTGTACAGGATGTGAACTACTAAAATATTTCTTTTTTTAGCGTCATAAAAGAAATATTTTGGTAGTCCACAGTCTATAAAATGGTTCTAGCCTACATTAAGAGATGCCCATATTAGATTAAGGCAAAGTTATTAGTTAAAAGTTTAGCATATATTAATATATTATTTTAATTGTATTCATTGCACCATGCTCATTAACACCAAAAATACTTCCCTTTTTATAGGTCACTAGTGTTTTGCCTTCGTTATTTATCATTTAGAATTTATTGTTAAATTCAGTCAAATATAATAAGAACGTCCAATTCAAATAGTATAAGATATATATACCTAGGTCCTCTTGATCTAGTGATAAAAAACTCTGTTCTCTATTCTCTCTCCAGACGTTAACAGCTTCCATATATACCTTTACGCTAGCGTTATAATTACTTCAAATATTCTTTAATTTAAATAAACGTATCAAAAGATCTTCTTAGCACGTGTCTTATATCAGTTTGGAACTTTCGCCAGAAGTCTATAAATTATACGTTAGAAATTCTATAATTTGACTTGATAATTATTTTGTTCATTTACATAGAGATATCTGTTTAAATAAGGTATTTATTTAGTAGTGTTTACATTTCAGGTTTATTTGTGTAGAATCTAGTATATTAATATTATATAGGTTTAATAGTAAATTGTGTACTGAGGTCAGTCGTGTGATGTGAGTTCGATTTCCTCTCGAGTAAGTTAAATATTTTATATTTTCATATTTCTTTAGATTGAGCTCTTGTATGATAGGCGGAACTCAACTCGGTACTTTGCCCGACCCTTATCAAATATAAAACAATATGAATCATCTAAACTTATAAAAAATTAAAACTTGTAAGGATTTTTTTATGATCGATAATTTAAATTAAAAATATCAAGTAACACAAAAAAAATGTGTAACTTTTCCAAGAAACCATCAAAAATATCTCTTAAAAATTTAATAAGAACAGAAGTTAATTCTCAAAGTAATAAGGACCTAAACCAGTCTTTTCGTCGGTCTGTACATTCGTTTTACAATAAAAATACATACATTAACACATTGCCTAACTTCCTGTCAGTAACGGTATGCTAAATGGAACTGGTCTTAAGTCGTCAAGGATGGAAATAAGATGAAGAGAATATGTTACTTGACTTGTGAATTATAATTATTGAACTTATTTTTCATTTTATTTTAACACGTTTTTTTTAGTTGAGTCAGAGAACATTTTTTTTTGCTTTCGATATTTCCTGTATATGACTCGTAGTAGGGTAACAATAAGTTGGTGTTAAGTAGGTACCTCTTTTTCACTTTTCGTCTGATTATCAGCTTGACAGTTTCATGTTTTTCCCAGTTCCTAGTGTTGAGACACTCCGTTCCGTTCCACAGTTTCCGCCGAATTTTTGAGGCCGCGTCTTACCTTGTTATATATTAATAAATAAAAAAAATATATAGCCTTTCATAGTAGTAGACGTACTGGTAACTACACGAAATTTGGCGATACGTGGGAAACTGAGTGATGTAGCATTATTTGCCTTTGTCCACCCTAATATACGGGACACAGTATGAAGCTTTGGGAATTTGATTCTATCTATTGGAAGCCATATTGAATACTATATTTATGAAACCTATTTTAAATGTAAACTCTTAGTCAAAAGGAAATCAAACTCAAAACTATCACCACACCCAACTATACTCCAATAATTTTAAGTAAAAAAAAAACAAAACATACAAAATACAAATACAAATTCAATTTCCTCTCCCCACAGAGTGCAATCGTGGGTTCCCGAGTAACCCTGCCGTGTCGTGTCGAGAACAAAGTGGGCAGCTTGCAGTGGACGAAGGATGACTTCGGACTTGGCACGCACCGCAACCTGAGCGGCTACGAACGATATGCTATGATCGGTAGCGATGAAGAGGGTGAGTTGGATTTTGAAGCTTCCATTTTGAGCTTTAACCTTTGAAGTTGTATATCGAAAATTCTCATGTTTTTCGGTAGCTGAGCTAAACCTTAGGACTACAAAAATAATATCAGTAAGGTAAGGTAAGTCATATGTCATAATTTTTTACTCTCATGGTAAAAACATTTCAGTGGACAGATTTTATACGGATCAGGTACAAATCTTATAACCTCATAATTTTCATAAAGACTTGTTTTAATTATTTTACAAAACATAAGTGTACCTTTAGTTAAAGTTATATATTATAATTTTATTATTTATATGAAAATAAAAATGGGATATATTTATATAAGAATTCCAATGACCTCCATGAATTTGGCGGAAAATGAGTGTCTTAGCAGTAGGTTCCCAGGTTCCCTCTGTGTGCAGGATACATGAAGCTAAAAAAGCACTCATATATAAAAAGTAATAGAAATCAATAACAATTACAAATTCTAATATTAATTAAACTCCACAATTTCCAATACTAATTTAATATCTATCTTTGGTAAGAATTCAAATGGTTTTGTCTGAGTCGAAAGTCCGATCTATTCTGATCGGGTAAGAGTGCTCAGCCATTTTAGAGAGCTGTCGAGTTAGGAATACCTCACCGTCTAGATATTTGGTATTTCTGTCGATAACATTATACAAAAGTAATTTATTATCGGGATTAAGACATTATTATTTAATAATTTTCTTTAAAAAAGCTTTTTAAGGCGAGGTACAGGGCGGCGTTAATTTCTGCCGTTCAAAACGCAATACCTTCAGAATTCGGTGGAAAATGGGAATAGCATCTTAATGGGAACGGAATGTCTAAATTTTTTCGTTCTTATGAGACAAACTGTGGTGATAAATTCCTCCACTCAATAGTCAAAGTGTTTAGTTCCTCAAACAGAAATTCTTGACACTAGGTTTTTATTGCTAGCCCTCCTGTATGATAATAAAGTTGTAAAATTTTAGAAAAATATGTAAGTAAAATAGAATTAGGTCACGTTAACGTATAGAAAAACTACATGTTTTATCTCTATTTTTCCCATTATGGACTTACAATAACTAAACATTTAAAATATTAAAAAATCTATGAATCTAAATCTAAAAATTGCTTTCATGTCTTGACAAAGTTCTTCTAGCTTTTAAGCCGCACGCAAATTAGTTTATTTATTCATGAGCTACGGTGTCACAGACAGACACTGACATAAAGCTCAAACGTATAACACCCCTCCTTTCATGTCGGGTGTAACACAGTGCACAAAACCATACAGACACATGTCTATATATGTATATGCATTCATTATAAGTTGGTTTTCAGCCAAAATGAGGATCACGTTTCGACCTGCACAGTACGTGCCAAGTAAAAATCTAAATTTTCATCAGATTTTTGATGTTTTTAAACGGTTTTATTT